>CAVLGL010000086.1:34823285-35060449 GCA_963668995.1 Parnassius mnemosyne
GTAATATCATAATATTGAAATTATTAAACAAACATGTCTGCACTACAAAACTAGTTGTGCAAAGCTATGACGGTGCAAGTGTCATGTCCGGTGTCAGAAATGGAGTGCAACAAAAAGTTAAAAATATTTGTCCCCAAGCCATACATATTTGGTATAATGCACATATTTTGGTATTACTTTTATTTAAATTTTGAAACAGGATTGGGGGGGGGGGGGGGAGTCAGCACTTTTTTCAGCCCGTCAGGCTTTATTTAATTTTTTAGTAACAAACGGTCGTTTTTTATGATGTTCATTGCAGCCGAAAATTGCCTTATGCCCCCGTAACTCGTTGGACGTATACGTCACGAATTGTGAATACAGTATTCGAACAAAAAGATAATCTGATTAATTTGTTTTCGAATATGTGCGACAATCCGCAGAACTGGGACGGCGATAGGATCTTAGCCGCCGAGAATTTGAAAACACATTGCGTTCATTTAATTTCAATTTTTTCTTTCAGTTTTCCACCGGGTATTTGAAAAAAATCGACTACTTGTATAATATTTTACAAAAATATCAAGTTGATGTCAGATATTTCAGTAATAAGTTCTGAATTTCAGTCCGATTTTGATCACATTTATCAAAACACATTGCAAAATATCTCTGCTCCTCGTTTGAGATGCAATGTGCGCTGTTCAGAAATTAATGGCCGATATTCAGAAATTTTCAAATTAAAAATTTTCCGTTCAGGTTTTCCTTTAGAGGCATTAGATTCATTATTTGAAAATTACGCAAACCATTTTGATAAACAAACATTGAAAAACGAATTGATTTCATTGTTTTCCTCCACTGAATTAATAGACCACAATGTTTTCGATCTCATTGACTTTATAAACGAAAATAGTCTTAAAGAGGCCCTTTCCCCAGCTTTTAAAGTTAGCTTATCTTATCGTAACTATTCCAGTCACAAGTTCCTCCGCAGAACGTGCTTTCTTATCTCTGAAGCGCATCCATACTTATTTGAGAAATACACAAGGTCAAGAGCGTCTATTATACTTATCAATTATCACAATTTAAAAACAGTTATTGGTACAATTAAAACGTTCACCAACATTTTACGCGGACGTAATCAAATCTTTCCTTAAGAAAGAGAAACGATTAGATTTAAAATATAAATAATTTTTTTTTAATTTTGTACATATTTTCTTTGTATTTCAGAACATATGTTCATAGTTTTCTTTTGTTCATGTATTGTATTGTATGTGCATATCTTTTTCTTTCACTCAAGCAAACCCAAACGGCTTTTTTCAAAACCACCGAACGTATGCAATTGCTGATATGTCATACAATTTATCTAGCAGTAGTATGCCTTCTGTGTGCTTTGTCAAACACGTCTTCTACAGCACTGAGTATGAAACTAAAGAGTGGAGACAGATCTTCTTTGTCGCCCTGAATTTAGTTGTTTGATTGCGCAATGGATTGCTTAGGTTATATATTGTCTATTGCGCAGCCAAAAGTGCAAACTACGGCGTGAATCAGAAATGTCAGCCGAACTGATATTAAGTGTCGTTCCTCTGTTACTCGTAATCCTACCAGTTGTCTCTACTGGAGGGGCCAATTGTAACTCAATAAATATTTATCATAATATAAGAAAGGAAAGCTCCCCACATATTTATCAGTAAATACATAAACTATCCGAATATAATTGTGTAATTATTAACCGTCGTAACCTAATTAATAAAATCAGGCGTTACTTTGCGGAAATCCATTATATAAAAGCTTTTACAAAAATTTACTTCGCAAATATCCGCGTTATAAAATAAAATGATGTGTCTTACCTAGTATGAAGAAGCACCTCCCGCCCTCCCTCAATTGCGTGCACTATCCCCGTCACCACTAATCCCAGCACCGCTACTTCCAACACCACTACACTAGGCAAGACACACCACTGACGATAATACGACACGTGTTTCGCCTCTACACGAGGCATCCTCAGGTGATATAGACGCTACGGTGTCTAACCGCTAAGTAGTATCTTAGAGGTTAGCCACCGTAGAGTCTATAACGTAACCTAATAAAAACTATACAACGTACATGATTAAGTTAATCAGCTGATATCGGTGCAATACAAAGCATTTTAGGTGAGCCGTATTCTCGTTTGCCGCCTCTTCTATAAAAAAAAAGCATAAAAATAAAAAGTACGCACCTCTTCATGTGTTCGATGGCAGGGCTCAATTAAAATTAATACTTGGGAGAAGTAACTCGAAATCATTATAACTGTCAAAATTATTGTGCACCATCGATTTACTTCGCCTCCGAAATCTGTACAGAACAAACTATATCAAAACCTAATGTTTTTGAAAATATAAGTGGCGATGCGGAGAGAGGGTAAAGAGGCGTTGTGGCGAAGGTAGATGGTCCAGACCCTGTAATTTTAACGCAGAACCTTAATAATCTTTCAAAACTTAACTGAATTCGGCGTAGTATACGTGATGCGGTTTCACAATTAGCTTTTACCATGTTGTTGCTGTGTTATATACGTTATAGTTAGCTGTAGTTTCCTGATTGTGTCTTATGGTAAATAGTCTAAAGTCGTGGCAACTTCATAAAAGGTGCTCAAAAAAATTTCGGAACTGATATATATTATATAATGATAACAAATAATATAGTAATAATTATAACGAATTAATTACTTTTAGATCTCGAAAAATTGGGATATTTGGAAACAAATCAATCTTGAAAAACCTCATATAAAATAATAATTAAAAATCATCACATATGTACATGGGCCGTACTGCAATGTTTTATGTACTGAGAGTCAACCCGCTGAAATTACATTACAACATGTGTTAGTGATTACAGTAATAAGGTAAGCTGTATGTCAACAATGGGTCGTTAAGCCTGAGGAAGAAGCTTATTAACTATTATAATAAATTGACTAACTTTATGTTTAAGCAATAAAAACAAATTAAACCAAACAAACTATTATTAGGAGTCTTTACCAATATCCAATACCCTATATCAGGGACGGCGAACCAATGGCACGCGTGTCACCGCTGGCATGCGACACAACATCTTGCGCACACAACTGATCAAAAAGTTCACTATGAAGTATTATATATTACCACGGAATAAATATAGTGCAAAAAATATTACAAACGCGAGTGATCATCCTAGGCTACAGTGTGTTCGGGTGCGGTGCGCGGAGCGGCGATAATCATGAGGTCAAAATTATTTTACGGCACGTCTATGGCCTCATCAAATATTTATTTAGAGGAATGGCACGTTGATACATAAAGGTTCGCCAACCCTGCCCTAATATAAATCTTTGATATAAATCTGCGTATATAAATATGTATTACAGCCCTATTTATATTTTGTATTTGTAATAATATTTACCTGGTACGCATAACATTATTAACAACAGATGACTGAATGTAAATATGCCCGATGTTGTAGATATAAATATGAGGAAAATCATAATTTCGTTTTCCTCATTAAAATCTCTTATCATGCGGCATAACTGGACGTAGGAACTAGAAATGTCACGTAGAGATCTTCTGGCTGCGAAAAATTGTATTTGAGGAATCACAAGGTATAGTCACGCAAAGTAGAATTTAATCTTAAAACCTAGTAGTAAAAAGAAAATAGCAATTTCAGTGTCATTTAAAAAGTTAAGATTAGATTGAAAACTTCAACTGACTATGTGTGCACGTGTTGATGACTATCGATACACTTATGTATTAATACTTTATATATTAAAACACTTTTCATGGTATTTGTTTAGTTCTAATTTAGAAATCGAACAAGATAAAAATTAAACGGCAATCATTATACAAACTGTTTAGCGTTTGAATCTCCATCAGCTCTCTAAGGCGGTTGTTTATTTGTTTAAACGCAGACTGTAGTCGAATAACAAAACAAGCAAACTGCATGAGAAGGAGAAGAGTCATGCTGTACTCGATAGCATAAACTACACTTAGGCTTATTATTATCGCTGGAACAATTTAACTTTCTTAGTATACATAGATAGATTAAGTACTTCGAAATGTTTTATTTGTAATCAACGCACTTTTTTTTATTGTTGGATAAGTATATAATCCTAAATACATAAACTGAATTAAATATGAAGTAACCACAAGACAAATCACTCCAGCGCTTAAGTTTTTCTCATTAAACTGTTGCGTTAGATCACACCGCATATCTCTGTGCACCTGAAATATTTAACCTTTATTAAAAAATGTTTGTTTTTTAATTTGTGTGACAACCGACCTTACAATTGGTAAGGGGCTACTGCAGCCCATGCACACCTGCATCAAACTTTCAACAATGAAGGCACAGAGTTCCTCAAAGCCTGTAATTGTTTTGGTTCTCATACACTTCAAGCCCGAACAGAAGTAATAGGAACAGCAGTGCAGTATTTAGAGGCAGACAGAACAGGGTGGTTCCAATCCTGGCGGACTTCTAGGCAAAAAAGGAGTTCTACGCCTATACTGTCGGTAGATGTAAGAATTACTTTGTACTAAGTTCGTAATCGGATGATTATTTGATAAAAACTAGCTGTGTCTGCGATATTATATGCACAAACGTGTATGTTCTGCGCATCTTACTAATACATATATGCTTAGGTAGAGGAATTTCTGTTATTTATTAGGTGCAATAACTTCTTATTAAACCTAAATGACAAACATATTACTCTATAGCCCTCTCAAAAATAAAAGAAGGCCCGTGCCCAGTTATAGCATAATATTCTGGGGCAAAAGTTATGAGTATAATATTAAGGCAGCGCTTGCACTACAAAAAATGGCGATCTGTAACATGTTACGTATTCCACATATTGAGTCGTGTAAGGAACATTTCCGAAATCTTGCCATATTAACGGTCCCCTCTCTGTATATCTTAGTTTCACTTACTTATTTAGTAAAGAACTTTCACAAATATGAATACGAAAAAAGGAAAAAGAGAGAAATGACCCGTCGAAAGATTTAAAAATTTCTATTACACCAACATTGAATGTTGTACGCCGTAGCACAAGATATCAAGCATTGGACTATTCAATTATTTGCCTACCTCATTTAAAACTATTTATTGCCACCACAAATTTCAAAATAAATTAAAATCATTATTAAATAAAACAAGCTACTACTCAGTTGACGATTACCTAAATGACAAAAATAAACTTAATGAATGTTAATTTTTATTGTTTATCTACTGTATAATTTATAATATATTATGATATGAAAAATATTTAATTAATTTGTTAAATTATGTTTAAATTTTGTCGATTCACATTTTAATTAAAATAATTGCATGTAAATGTTGGTCTTTATCCATGTAATAAATTTCCAATACTGTATGTAATATTGTTCTATGAAATAAATGACTGACTATGACTACCACAATAATCTAAATAATATTATTTATATTTCTGGGCGGGCTATAACTCCTTGAAGGACCTTTTATTTGATAGGTTGAACTAAAAACTCGCTGTAATTGACAAAACTTGCGTTGCCGGAAGAAAAGTATCTGCATTCGACAAAACGATAGTTGAGGGAGTTCTTTTTAGTTTCTTTTTTCAATTGTTATTCCTTATCCCTTTTCTTCATATAAAATTGGACATACATTTATCAGAGATTAATGCTGAAGTTGGTAACACGCAATAGATTCAAAAACAGCTAGCCGTGTGAAAATCAGATGATATTGAAGTAACACGACGACGATCACTCCGGCCACACTCAGCATCTGACCCTTAGTTTTTTTTTATAGGATAGGGTGACAAACGAGCATACATTCCACCTGGTGGTAAGTGGTTGCTGTGGCCCATAGACATCTACATCTATCCTCGTTTGCGAATCAAAATGCAGAAGCGTTGTCACCCGTGAGGACTAAGATGGAATGCCTATTTTTCAGTAAAATGGGTCTCCGGTTCTCTACACTCACCATACGAAACACAGCAGTGTTAAGCTGCTACTTTACGCTAGTATTCTGTGAAGCATGGTCCTTCCCCGGTCAAGCCTACCCATTCGTGCTACAACTATACTACTAATATAGCTGCAGCATGGCTCTACCCCGCATAAAAATATACGTATAGTGCCATTATTTGCAACTTTTTACACATATAGTACACTATTTTCACGCAAATAATTTGGTAAGGTTTCCTTGGCATGCCGAAAAATTAGCCTAGCAGCATTTTCTTCCCAACTTTGTACGCGTCACATTGACGTAAAAAAAATACTAAATCTTAGCCAGACATCACTGAAAACAAATTACTTTAGGTTTAGTGTAGATTAGTGTGCACAAACGTAGACAAACAGAAACAAATCTATTTACGGATTTATTTTAAGTATGGATGTGTTGCCAGAAATAAATAATGTGATTTAGAAAATTTATTGCGAAAATGATGGTAAAATAATAAAGCTGAATTAAATAGTTAAGAGATACTATACTGAAACCTTTTCTATTTGCTTCAAATATCGAAAAAATTTTTTCATACGTGTTCGCCCGTTGTATATCCCAAAACCTATGATTATCTTCATCATCATAATTTGACTGATACACGAGATTATAGATGAAATATTAGTAGCCACTACAGCATCGCTCGTACCATAAACCTGCAAGTCCATGATAAATCCTACAAAACCTGCAACACCTACAAAAAATCGCATTAATTAGTTCATATTAATCTTGTTCTTAAATTTCAGATAGACCACACCAAGTAGTAGCGGTGTAAGAATATCCACTACCCTATATCATCCCGTCCGTTTCATAAGAGGCAACAGAAGGAAATGCAACAGAAGATGGGCAGCAGTGTCTTCCTGATAACTATTACTAAAAGTAATAAAAAACTGCAGTTGCTAACTCACCTAACAAGCGAATGAAATGGCAACTATAGCAAATTTTCTCCAACGAGACAATCTATGGGGTAGGTCTATGTTCAGCAATGGACTTTTGATAGACCTTTTAATTGAATTACTTAATAAATTTAAGTATTTCACTAGGTGTTAGGAGAGCAGACGCATTAGTATCCATTTCTGCAGCCAAGAAGCAGTACTTGCACTGATGTGTTCCGATCTGAAGAGCACAGAGAGCCAGGATAATTACAGGCTATTTAAAAGTTAAAATTACAGTCTAGAAGGTGACAACGCATCTAAAACCCTCGTTATTTGAAGTCGACTGGAGGTGTCTTCGGACTGCAGTAGCCACTTATTACACGATGTTCTGTAGTTAGTACAGGGGTACAGTAGCAGGCGGATCACAGTAACAGATGTCTCGCGCCATATATGCTGCTGCCCGTCGCCGGTCCGAGTTTTTAACGTTTAATATAAATAATATATACCGCGATATATCGGAAGGCATATTATGTACATATATCGGAATCTTCTGGCATTTCTCATTATCGCCTGTTACGGCACCCACTGAACAAAATGGGCTGATAGTGACGTAAATGAAATATAGCACAAGATAATGTAAATTTTAAAGTCAAATTATACCGTGTTGCGCTGAAATGATCCAAGCCACAAACTCGCCAAATTAATGATCCAGAAGCTCTTTTTTCAATTTATTTTCAAGAATGAGTAGGGCTACTGCCATAAGAAAAATGCATTTATCTTTCCAATCTGAACAACTTTATATATTTGATGCTTGAAACATTTCTGCACAACACTGTCTAATTATAATATTATAATGACACTTACTCAAAACTGTGAAAAGAAGCCAGCTATATAAAACTAATGAGTTTGAAATTCGTGCAAGGTAAAAATTGCCAAGCGGTTTCAAATCTATAGGAGCAACACCGTGAAGGCGAGATAAACGTAACGCCGTATATAAACACCCGCCCACTAAACACGACTCTTCATCGTGAGCCATTTTACTTTAATTTAGCTTATTATACTTTTTGTGACAATTTCAAGTCCAACGTATAATTACTTAATACGACATTGATTTTGATAATTTGTTGATACTAATAGAATTATAGTGAAGGGAATTTAAATTTAAATCATAACATATATACGTCCTTTCTGTTAAGACTTCCTCTCTGCCATGAGGCGCTTCGTCTGAGTGATGTCAGGTCTAAAATAACTGTACATGTAAAATGATCGATTTAAAAAACGGTAATGCCCACCTATAAGGGTGGTTACACACATTTCCGAGACGTTAATTTCGAGTCAGCGTATTTAATATCCCATCAATCCAGTCGGTATTTTTTTCAATCAGGGAAAGTTTTATCGCTGTACACATTAAATACTCGTGTTGATTCCTCTAAATAAATTCAAATTGCTTGTGTGGACAAGAAGTGATTTATGACAGCAATCAAATGACGGATTCGAACCCACGACATTTATGTTACGGACTACAAAATAATCGGCGTTAACAAGTCTTAACCATATGCCTACTGTCACTTCTTTTTCTTATAAATATTTTTTTAATTTCTGTCTATTTAAAAAAACCTATCGATACTTTATTTAATAAAGTTCAGCTTGGCAGCTTAAACATGGATATTTTTCATGTTAGAGAACAAGCACACAGTCCACTTGATGGTTTATGGATGCTGTGACCCATTGACATATAAATCTTTACGCCTATTAGTTTGTCACCCCTGACGGCTAATATGAAAAGCTTTCTTTCCAGTAAAAAGGGTCTCCAGTTCTTTTCACTCACCATATCAGTATAACCTAACAACATTAAGCTGCTATTTTATGCTGGTATTCTTTGAGAGCGTGGTTCTTCCCTGGTCGAGCAATGGGTGCTACAATAATAATATAGCTGCAGCGTGGCTTTACCACGAATTAATAATGATCTTACAATAAAGAATTATCGTATTGGATTTTCTTTTACACGTACAGATAATTTTTTGATACATAAATTTGGTGTTACAACTTACAAGAGGTTATTGCTACCCAGGGCCATTAAAACTAACTCTTTACCATAAATATGTATTTCCATGAAATTTGGTAAGTAGCCGGGAATTACACACAACTACACACGTGGGAACGATTGATACATGTTTATGTGTAAATCGTTAATTCCCGGATAAACAGACGAAATACAGGCTAACATTTTAAATCACTAATCTGGCTTCGTTATCCTTTACATAGCCACTTAGATTTGTTCTTTACAGGAAATTTTAGAAATTATCACAACCTTTTAATAGATGTATTATAAATTTGACGGCTCCGTGGCGCAGTGGTTAGCAATGAGTTGCTGCGCTGGGGGCGCGGGTTCGAATCCCGCACGGAACAAGTATTTGTACGGCCTACAAATAATTGTTCCGGGTCTGGATGTTTGTCCTTGTGCAATTTGTGTTTGTAAACTGCCTCTACGATACAGGAGAAAATCCTAGTGTGGGGGTAACGTTTTTAAAATTAAATTAAATAAATATTAAAATAAAATATATGAAGATGCAACCTTAGAAAAACATGTAATTATAAAAACGTTTATTTTGATAGAACAAATATAACACACACAGTTTTACCGATCCAACAATTAAATTCTCATCAGATGTTAAAATTTAATGTTAGACTTAAATAAGTATGCGGTACTGCGTAATTTCGAAACGTAATTCTCTATTCAGGTTTTTTTGTTTATACCGTTTTAATGATGTTCCTATATGCATAAAGTATGAGTAATCTTTAGTTTCAGTCATGTCAATCATTAAAATAAAAAGAGCCGACTGTACATATGTGATCGCTATCGCTTTGTAATCGATGGTGCATTCGCTGTTGCGAATTTCACGCTTGTGTGGATGCGCTTCACTACATCTTAAACAACTCGGCTCAAGTTACATAACGCCCATTGCGAATTCCTACAGAATTAGCACTTGTATCTACTACTTGTAACAATATAGAAGCTGTGAATCAAAATTTTAATTAATTGTGAAGTAACTTGTATGATTAAATAATATACAAATGTTAGGAGATCCAGAAAGCCAACATAAATTGGGCCAGTGCGGTGAACTCGTCCAACAACTCTTTTAGAAATGACGTCTGGCCCTTTTTCCTTGAAACGGTTTTAACTTTTTACAAATACTATCCTCACTCTCGAATTAGAACCCGATTTTGTTTTCATTCGAAAAAGATGGATCTGAATCTCATAGACTGGTAATAAAGTACGGCATCACTAGTGTATCAGCTCTGTATTCACCAACCCGAATGCTTAGTGTATTGGCCAACTTTCAAAAAAACTATTACACAAATCAGTTGACCAATTTTTGAAATTTTTTACATAAAGCAATACTTACAGGTTGTGAAAGGAGAACATAAACATTAAAATAAATAGTAAGAATCGGAGAATTTAAAAATATTATTTATAAAGCAAAATTTTCATCTATTTTAAATTTTTTTATTTACATTTAACTTTCAATTATTTGACATTTATATTTTTTAAGTAACAGTTAATAATTTTTTCAGATCTTTTCATTATGAATGGTCTCATCGTATACAAAAATTATAACTGCGCTTTTGAATACAACTACTTTTTATATATATGTTTTATTGCAGATATGACATTCACTGTCACAATTCTTTTCCTATGAGAATATCGTGGACGGCAGAGTATGAATCATTTCTTTAAATTCGTTACTTGTATTTTATTTAAAGGTTTATTATTCGTATAACTCACTAGCTGTCCACCCCGCGGTTTCACCTGCGACATGATAATTTGGATTTTCCCACTGGAACATGAAAAAAGCGTGCTAAAAAGTAAAGTCAGGAAAATAATTTTGACAGTAAGAGCACCAGAGTTCTACTGCAATACGTCTCTAAGATAAGACATTTCTAGACTTGTTGTTTTCTGCATAAATGTAGAGATTGCTGGCACTCGATACACGTGAGCAATCGACGTAGAGCTGCCCGTGTGAGAAACAGGGGGTACCCAAATGAATTCCGGCGACTTTCAATGTTTGTCGTTGGCTCTTGTTTATCGTAATAGAGAAGGCTACTTTCAAAGGGAATTGTAAGCGTTTGAACTGGAAAGGCAAGTTTGTTGGGATGATAGGGATTCGTGGAATCAAAACAGCTTCGCCTTTCGCCCCGCCAGTGATGATTTTAGCTACCACAATGCGCCTTCTTTTCGATTCGTGACCTGGTGCCATTACATAATCTTGGTGCATTCAGGTTTCTCATCAGTATAGCAGGCACTCCAACTTTTAGCTCTAACTTATGGGACGGCACCCCCGACAGCTTCAATGAACTTAAAAATCTACTGGATATGTAGTTGAGTCGTCACTTGCCATAACTGTATCGATGGAAGTATATGTCGTGACCTCACCATTTACTAAATCAAGGATTTTTTTATTGATTTTTCCCACCGATTTGTTCTTAGACGCCATAATTGCACTTTCACATAACCATTCTTCATTGACGAAGTTTTGTTGTAAGTTTGGAAAAACCTTAGTGATTAGGTTATCTTCGGAGCTTACAATATTGCGAAAGCGGTTCTCAAATTTTATCAGACCGTCCCCATTCATTGCCATGTGGCCTTCGCCCAATATCGATGATATTTTGAGCAAAACACCAAACTCATGATTATTGTAGAGCTGTACTCTCATATTTGTTGTGAGATGCATTCTCTCTACTTTTGCCCACAACGGCGAAGCCTTGAGGCACGCATTGATCTTATCTGCCGCAGTACCTCACTCAATAACTAATCATAGAAGTACAAAATAAAA
The DNA here is from genome assembly GCA_963668995.1 of Parnassius mnemosyne. NCBI lineage: Eukaryota > Metazoa > Arthropoda > Insecta > Lepidoptera > Papilionidae > Parnassius > Parnassius mnemosyne. The sequence goes on from CAVLGL010000086.1 coordinate 34,834,930, forward strand.
GTTTCTATCTAGTACTTATCCTTTGGCATCTGAAATTTATTTCACTTAGAAGTGGTATGGAGTCGACCCTAATATGAATGATTTTCTATAAAAACATCTGATTACTGACAGTACGACGAGATTTTAGGTCATAGGCTAATCTACACAAAATAGATGCATCAACGGCTGATCTAAATTGGATATGTTTCAGAAATTTATTGTGAATTTTTTCAATTGTCTCTATATAAATATTAAATTGAGGATTCCAAACTGTTGAGCATTATTCCAATATTGAGCGAACCAATGAGTTATGCAAAATAATTAGAGTTGAGGGTTTTGTAAAGTCTTTAGTAATTCGTAAGACAAATCCAAGCATCTTATAGGAATTGTTAACTATTTTATCAATATGAGATTTAAATATTAATTTTTGATCCAAGTCCCGCAACTCGGTTACTCGTCGTATCGATTCATTATTTATTTTGTAACCAAATTCTATAGGTTTGTTTTTCCTGCTGAATGTTATAACTTTTTATACGTGGTAGAGCCATGCTGCAGCTATATTATGGTTGTAGCACGAATGGATCGGCTCGAACGGGGAAGGACCACGCTCTCACAGAATACCAGCATAAAATAGCAGCTTAACGCTGCTGTGTTTCGTATGGTAAGTGTAGAGAACTGGAGACCCTTTTTACTGGAAAGGAGGCATTCCATCTTAGTCCTTACGGGTGACAACGCATCTGTATCTTGATTCTTAATTGGAGATAGATGTTTTGAATTGATGGGCCACAGCAACCACTTACCATCAGCTTGATTGTGTGCTCCTTTGTCACCCTTATCCTATAAAAAAATAACATTACTTTTTTTTATATTTAAGAACAAGAGATTATTTGAACAATATGAGTATAATCTATTAATATCTTCTTGTAGTAGCTCACAGTCATGTTCTTTTTTAATAATTTTAAAAAATGTCTTATATTCAGCAAATAGAAATACATTAGAATGTCGGAATTGCAAAAGAACGTCATTTATATAAATATTGAAAAAAAAAGAACTAATAAATATTGAATAAAAGAGAACTATTGAATAAAAAAAGTAGATATGATAAGGATATAGAACGACGAGTGAATGCAGGAAATAGAGTGAATGGGGCTCTACACTCTATTGTGAAATGTCAGAATGTGTCCAAAAAGGCACGTATGGCAATTCACAATGCTGTGTTAGTACCTACTTTAATGTATGGTAGTGAAAGTTGGGTGTGGCAGAAGAAGCACGAGAGTAGAATAAATTCTGTAGAAATGCGGTCATTAAGGAGTATGTTAGGGATAAATCTGAACGACAGAGTGAGAAATTGTTTAATAAGAGAAGAGTGTGGTTTGCAAGATGATGTTTTGACCAGGATTAAGGAAGGAATGCTTCGGTGGTTTGGCCATGTAGAAAGAATGAATGAGGAAAGAGTGACAAAGCAAATTTATGTTGCAGAGGTGAACGGCATAGTCGGGAAGGGTTGCCCTAGGCGAAATTTTATCGACCAAATTGGCGATATATTAAAACTGGGCCAAATCAAAAGTACCTTTAACAGACGAGCGTGTATGCGTAGGTATATGGATGTGGAAGAAGCGAGAGAGGTGTATCAGGATCATGCCAAATGGAAGTCCATAATCTCTGCCTACCCCTCTGGGTGTCAGGCGTGAGTGTTTATATATGTTATGAATAAAAGAGGACCGAGATGCGAGCCCTGGGGGACACCCGAAGATATTGGTAAAAACGAAGAACAGTACCCCTTAACTGCTACCGCTTGAGTATAATTACGTAAGTAAGATGCTAGCCAGCGCAAGAGGTCACCGTGCACACCGATTAGGTCTAGTTTTTTGATTAGGATTTCGTGATATATTTTATCAAAATCTTTGGAATAATCGGCATCCATTGCTTTGTGAACAATATCAAGATATTCGCAAAAATTTCTCTCTGTAGATTTGCTAGTCATAAAACCATGCTGCTGGATCAACAAGGCGGGTCTGATAGTGGGGTATATATCATTATACACAATTTTCTCAAAAAGCTTGGGGATAGTATTTAGTTTGGATATCGGACGATAATTTTCTATATCCTGTTTGCTACCGGACTTAAAGACAGGTGTAAGAAAAGACTGCTTCCAGACATATGGCATCACTCCAATTTTCATGAAAGATTAAACAATCTAAAAAGCGGCTCGGATAATTGCTTTCTTCAATAAAATTGGTGGAAGCCCGCGGAACCAGCGCCTTGATTAATATTATTTTTTTGATGTATGATTCAATTTTGGCTTTATCTATAAAAATGTGATTGAGGTTAATCAGGTTATTTCCTTGGTTGACATCTGTATGATCATGATTGGATTGACTATGAGATTCAAATACCGAGTTAAAATACTAATTAATCAAATTGCATATGTCCTCGACGCTAGATGACGTAACATCTCTCCAATAAACATTGAGACAGGCAAATTATTCATATTTTTCCTTTTTGATTTAACATATACCTAAAAGTGTTTACTATTGTGAGAGATCTTAGATTCAGCATCAGATATAAAATTATTAAAACACTCCTCCTGCAACACCCTCTGATTATCTCTGTGTAGTGTTACAATTAGTTACACGGCCATATATTTTCCACTTCCGATGATATTTTGATGTTTCAATTATTGTTTTTAATAGTACTTGAATTAACCAAATCGGGTATTTATTTTTAGTATGAATGACTTTGACTGGAAGAAACCGAATTATAATATTATTAATTATATTATAAAAAGTTTTAATACTATCATTAATATCATTCGAAGTGAAACATTCATCCCAATCTTTGTTAGAAAAAACATGATTTATATCATCATAATTGGCTGACTTAAACAATTTAAGGGACTTGGTGTTTTGGCTGTGTGACTTCTGCGAGGCTCAGAAGCTGATACACTACAATCCACGTTTGCAATAACTAAATCAAGCACTCGGTTATTACCATTGTAAATTAAATTAAATTGTTTAAAGTCATTAATGGAAATAAAATTAGATAAATCATTTTTATTTATTTTATTTATTTATTATTCATCATGACTTAAAGCTATAACTTACAAAAATAATAGTGTAATACAAGACATAATCCTTATACGTGTTATCACGGCATGCCAAGATTGAGAAACAAACATTTTAAATAAAATTGTTTAAACTAACACGCTCATAAATCCAACAAATTAAGAACTATAATTTTAGTGAATATCAATCAAAAGGGATGTCTTTGAGAATGCCTTTCAAAACATTTCTAAAGTGAACCAGACTAGAGTTGAAGATGTCAAGGTTGGTAAAGCGAAGGCTATAATTCTCATAAAGTCGACATAACCTTGATAGGGGTTGATTCCGGGAGATATTATTTCGCGATAGGGGTATGTCAAATATTTTTTTCATAGGTCTACGTGGGTTGTGTTTTATGTTAAAATTTAACAGTTCCAAAACCTCGGGACTGTCCAGTTCCGAGTGTATTATTTTGTGTAGGTTAACTAGGTCCAATTCGTCGCGACGGAGGTGAAGTTGTGTTATGTCAAACTCTTTAAGCCTCTCAGCATATGACCGGAGTCTTCTATTGTTGCCGGTACGTAAGCTCAATAAACGCAAAAACTTGGATTGGATCGACTCAATGCGCTCAGAGTGCACTGCGTAGTATGGGTTCCATATTATTGAACTATATTCTAAATTACTTCGAACCAGACTGTTATATAACAAAATTAAACTTTGAGAGTTCCTGAAGTGCCTGCTCTGTCTGGTAACGAAACCTAGTACCTGGTTAGATTTCTTGGCTATGAGATCGTAATGTTGGCGGAAACTAAGCTGTTCGTCAAACAGGACCCCGAGATCCCTGATAGACGACACACGAGACAGAGTTTGTTGTTCTAAGATATAATTGTTTGATACCTTGTTTTTTTTAAGTGTGTAACTTCAAATCTAGAAGTCTCGAGAATTGGTCCAATGTGATAATTGCAGCGGGAGTACATCCGGATGATGTGGGTGTATTTTCAACTGTGTCCATGGTTGGTCGACTATTTTCGAGAGTGGTTTCACTAATCGTGAGGTTTTCGCAGGACATGTTAGATTCATCCATGTTTTCTAGTTGTTTTGGAACAGGCGTATTGCAGTTGTTTCCCTTTCTCCTAGTTATGTTGTTGCAAAGTGGACATTATCGAGGACCTTCTAAGTTCGCCCAGGTTAGCCTTGTAATAAGATTGAGTTATGTTCAAGCATCTATAATGATAGTGTGTCATAACACTGTATGCATTGGAGTATATCCTCGCCAGTAATTCGATTACGACACGCTTCACAATTCATAGTGATTAAGTTCACAGTTCAAAGATATATTCAATGATAATTTTTGTTTACGAACACTATTAGAGTACTTTTTCAACGATAACTTGGGAGTGCAACTAAACTAAACACATCTTGCTTCTCTGACTACTCAACATAAATTTGAATTCAAATTTAAGCTTAAAACATACACAAAAAGTCAAACTGTGCAGGTTAGACTCGATCTTGCGGCCTCAATTAATCTACTCGAGTGCGTAGCCTATACGCCACCGTTACGTCTTACTTTTGCTGCCAAAATAGTGGTTCTATTACAAAGAAATACGAAATCATAGATTCGTTATGAGCGTTTCGTATTTGTTTGAAAATTTTTCTCCAACCGTCACTTTAAATCACAAATACAAAGTTTCTAAGATTTTAAAGTATTTATTGTTTTATATTTTTGTTTTTATTTATGTCACTGTTTATCAATTTATATAAGATGTATTTAGTATTATTTTGGGATGAAATAGCACATATAGGTTTTATTGCTGCTAATAGTTCACTGTAATATTCACAATAATGCAGACTGATTTGCGTAACATATGTCTTGATAACACTCTCACATACCTATTGAATAGTTTTCTTTACTTTTTTGGTAAATCTAATACGATACAGTTGAATAAATATTTTTAAACAATTAAATTACGGGAGCACATTGTTCACATGACAGTATCCGCACTAGAGAAAAAGTGATTTAAAATTTACGTAGTCGACATTAAAATTTCCAGAAAGGGTGGAAAATGAAACATTTTTAAGAAGCAAACACTCAGCACAAGGTATATAAAAGTCGCCAAAAATAACATCCCACCAAAAACATTCTGTAAAAAACTAGCCAAGTCTCGATGGAGCTGCTTGTTTATCTCTAAAAAGTAATGAAATCTAGACAAAGTTGTACCAAGTCTAAGGTTCCTTACTGCGATTTCTTTATTATTGTAGTTAATGTTGTGTGACTTGGCCGTTGAAGGGTACACAAGGGTATAAAAGTAGGTGCTACATTGCATACACACCATTGCACCAATCTGTCGCCAGAACCGCTACCCATTGACGATGGAAAAGTGCCACTTGGAAAACGTAGAACCAGTCAATTGTAGGCTTGATAAAGCTGCGTATTTCAATAATACTTCTGTATAGGTGAGCCTGAAACAAACAGTATAAAAAATTATTTCCAGTACAGGCGGACTTCTAGTCATTGATATAAGTCCGTCTGTTTATGCCCAAAAATGAGACGGCACCCAATCACCTTCGACGTAGTGAATCGCTCGATGGTACCAAGAGTCACGCGCATCGCGGGGAGGGGGCAGCGGTAGGCAGCTTCCCAGCGTGTGGCGCTCGTGGGCGAGAAACAGTAGCTCGCTGGCAGCCGTGCAGTTAATTAGCATACCTCGGTTGCCGCTGCCGACGTTTCGCGCGACCGATTTTGGGGTTACGGTCTCGATTTTTAGAATTTGTGCGCGCGACTTCGCTTGGGGTTTTGTGAAAATCGCCTCGTTTTAGGTTGTCTAGGGTTTAAGTTCTTTACAAGAGGCTTGTATTGTGTTTGACTGATTAAAGTAACTTCTTTGAAAGTAATTGTGCAAATTAGATAGCGTGTTGAAGTGCATTTTGTATTATTTAACTTGTTCGGGTGACGTGGAATTTTGCGCGCGTGCCGATTAGACATATGGTTTAGAATTTGGACAGTGCAGTCCTTTATCGAGGTCGTCTCCCTGTTGATTGTTCGGAAATCATCATTGCAATTGTGCCGTCGCGTTAAGTGCCCTTTTTGTGTGTTGACTGTTTTGTTCGTTTTACGTGTCAACGAGGCGGATGTTGAATTCTTATCGTGGCGTAGTATTTAGTATCGAACGAAGGAACTTTTTGTGTTTAATGCCGAACCATGTGACTCATGAAGAGATCGCGTTTGTTCCCTATTTGTAATTTGGTGATAAATGAATCCGGGACATTGAATGTTGAACTTTGAAATACTGTCCGTTACTGTGTCGGGTATCACGTGTTCGATTCTATGATGAATGTGGAATTAGGCGAGTTTAAGTTAGTTAAATGTACAATGAAGTTAATAGATTGAAATAGTGACATGAAGAAAGAAAGTGTCCAGCGGGGAAGCCTGCTGGAGTGATGCAGCATTATGGGGCAGCAAGGAAATCGACCGCTGCCGGTCACCTCATCTGGGCCAGGTCTCATACACACACACACACACACACGCACACACACACACAGCGCGCGCGCACGCACGCACGCACGCACCCGCGCACACACGCGCACACACACACACACACACAAACACAAACAGTAGTTGAACATTTCGTTGTAACGTTATGGGGTCGATTATTCGATTCGAGAAACGAACCAAAAAATATTTGTATATTATTGATTTGAAATTTGTATACAGAATGGGGCCCACATATATGCAATAAATGAAACCACATACTTGTTATCGCCTTTGCTGACGATATACAAAAAATGAACATAATCGGCCCAGTAATTAGAATAGAATATAATAGAATATTTTTTATTCAATATACATTACATGTGTAATTCTTATTGAAAGTATTTTTTTACTTTACCACTGGTTCGAAAAAAACCCTCTGTCCTGGGAAGAACCAGCAAGAAACCCAGCGGGACTTTTTTTTAAATAAATTTTACAATATAAATGATTACGAACTATTTACAAAATTTATTTTAGAAACTGCTTGGAAGCGATCACCTTGTATTCACTTATGCTATAATAACACTTTTTATATAGTTTCAGCTTAGTAAAACATTTAATCTTGGTAATAGAGAGAACCTGTACACTTTCCGGGACCTTGTTTTAATAGCGTATACATTGCCCCAAGAATGAATTACTGACTCTGTGGAGTGGAGAAACTGGTATCACTAGCTTGTGTTTGTTCCTAGTGTTTATAGAATGTATATCACTTATTTTACTAAAACTATCTTTGTTTTTGTGAACATACATTAAATTTTCGTAAATATACTGAGAGGCCAAAGTTAATATATTAATTTCTTTAAATTTATCTCTAAGGGACTCTCTCGGTTTTAGATTGTAAATAGCTCTAATGGCCCTCTTCTGTAAAACAGAAATAGTTTCTGAATCAGCCGCATTTCCCCATAGCAAAATCCCATAAGACATTATGCTATGAAAATAACTAAAATAAACTAATCTAGCTGTCTCGACACTAGTGAGACCTCTAATCTTTTTTACAGCATAGGCTGCAGAACTTAGTCTGCTTGCTAATTTGGATATATGGGGGCCCCACTGGAGCTTTGCGTCAAGAGTGATGCCAAGAAAAACAGTGGATACAACAGGGCTCAATTCCTCCCCATTTAAAAACACATTGGTATTCAGATTTTTAACATTCGTTGTTGTAAATTTAACACAATTAGTTTTATTTCCGTTCAAATGCAGATTAATAACGTTCAACAAATGCACTAATTTTTTTTCACTTCGTCACATTTAAATGATTGACGTTTAAGTTTAAAAATCAAGGAAGTATCATCAGCAAATAATACTATATCATGACTATCCCCTACAAGGTGAGGTAAGTCATTAATATACACCAGAAACAGGAATGGGCCGAGAATCAAGCCCTGAGGAACACCCATTAGTACAGGTGACCCCGAAGAACTTTTACCATTGATAATAACCTTCTGTTTTCTATTACTTTACTTACTTTACTTTACTTATCTTCACGCACAATCCCTGACGGGGTAGCCAGAGAGAACAGATCGCCAAGTGTCACGATCCTTACATATTTCTATTACTTAAATATGAAATAATAAGTTTAAGCGCTGTGTTCTTGACACCATAGTACTGTAGCTTCCTGATTAATGTCTCATGGTGAACACAGTCGAAGGCCTTGGAAAGGTCACAAAATATACCCAAAGCATCCTCTGAATTCTCCCATGCACAAAAAATATGTTTAATAAGCTCAACTCCAGCGTCAGTTGTCGAGCGACCCCTTGTAAAACCGAATTCATTTTTATGTAGCAATTTATTAATATTAAAGGTACTTAACATCTGATCTAAAATAATTTTTTCAAAAATTTTACTTAATGTTGGTAGTACAGAAATTGGTCTAAAATTGGCGGGGTCTAAAACCAGATTTAAATATAGGTATGACTTTACTATGTTTAATTTAATCAGGAAACACACCAGACTCGACGCTTATATTAAATATAGTGGCTAGATAAGGTGCTAATATATCTATTATAGATAAAATAACTTTAACGGAAATCCCCCATAAGTCTGCCGTTTTCTTAACATCAATAGTTTTAAAATATTTAACGATATCTTTTGGCAGTACTCTATGGAATTTAAAAGTATTTGAACAAGCCTTTACATTTTGTTTGAGCAATGATTCGGTGACAGTAGGAGAAGAATTTAATGATTTTGTTGTCAAAAAAGGAACATCAGTAAAATGTTTCTCAAAAGCCATAGCAACTTCTTGATCAGATCGGTTTAAATTATTGTTAATATTCAATTGAAAATCCGAGTTGCGCGGTTTGACCTTGCCCGTTTCACTATTTATTATTCTCCAGGTCGTTTTAATTTTGTTAGATGCAGTTTTAATTTTGTTGCTTAAATGTAAAGCCTTAGCAATGGAGCACACTTTTTTAAATATTTTAGAATATGTTTTTACATAATCTCTAAATATAACACTACTATTATATGACCTTTCATCATAAAGCTCGTATAAACTTCGCCTACTTTTATAAATTCCTACTATCGCCCATTCATTAAATGATTTGCGACTGTTAAAAGAGAAAGTTTTAGAAGTAAATGTTCTACTAAATTCACAACTTATAATTTCAAATAATGTAGAATACAAATAATTAGCATTATTTTTAAACGAAAGTGATGGAAGTCTTTTTATTATATTACTTCTAAACCTCTCCAAGCGATGTTTATTTATTGGAACAAACACAACTTCTTTATTTTTCTGTTTTTTTGTGTATGTAAGGTAGTGATACTAACTGTCCACAGTGATCTGAACTTAAATTTTGAATAATTAATTTATGCAAGGGCTTAACATCTATAAAAATGTTATCTATACAGGTCGCACTAGGCCCAGCAATACGTGTTGGTTCTAAGAATAAATTTACAAGATTATACGATTTAAACAATGAGCGATACTTAATACTAATGGAAGAAGTTTCAAGGAGATTGATATTAAAGTCTCCACACATTACAACATACTTGTTCTGTTTACTAAGTTTGAGTAAAACTTCTTCCTAAATCCTTTCAAAATGGTCATAAATAGTACATGGGGGTCTGTAAACACTTACAACAATGAGGTGCTCGAGCTCGACACAAGCCATTTCTACAGTTCGTTCAACAGAGAGGCTCACAATATCCTTACGTTCTTTATATAATAATGATTTATCTGCTAATATTAAGGAGCTACCACGTAAACTTTTTTCTCTATTGAAGGAACTGACCACCTGGTGATTTCTGAAATTAAACATGAAATTATAATCTTTTAGCCAATGTTCAGTGATACAAAGGATGTGTATATTGTTACTATTTAAAAACAATTCAACTTCCAATTCTTTGCCCAACATGTCTTGTATATTTTGATGCACCAGGTGTAAACAATTTTTATTACTTATTTGTGGGCTGTATTCAAAATTAATTAAACTCTTATTATTGCTAGAGATTGCCTCTATTGTCACATTCACTAATTTAAATTAGTTGGAACTGATTCCAAATTAAATGTCAAATGATTATGCTCAATAAAAGCAGTCTTGGTAGCCAAAAACTTGCCTGAGTTAAAAAGTAAATAATAAGATAGCACATTTGCTATCAGTCTTAAATTATATTTGGATAGGTAATACCTATCTTTTGTCAACAATAACGCTGCCTGCCGCCAACCGCCATGCCACCCGCGTGCAACGTTGTCACTCTTCCAAGGGGTCAAGGTACGTTGTTTAAACAGAGTGTTTACTTTTACTGAATTTATTTTAATATTTATTTTGTTTGAAAATTTCACTTTTTTATTTTACGGGTTTTAATTTAATATTTAATTTTTCTACACTTCTATAGACTAGTATTACTTGTGGTTTAATTTATTGCATATATGTGGGACCCCATTCTGTATATTGCGACTTTTTGAAGCAACGGCCTTTCTTAATCTTCCAAAAGTGCCTTGTAAAGACCAATGTAAAATAAAATACTTTCACTTTGACTTTGTGCAATAAATATCTATTTAAGTCACCTCTACGATGCGGGAATTATTGTTAGTGCTATGGTAAGGTTTTTATAATAAAAGGGTATATAGCAGAATTATATGCCATAAAATTGTATCGGATTGCGCGTAGATCTAATTAATTTCTTCAAGTGAAGAGTCTTGACTGCACCTGTATGTGTGGCGAGCCAAAGGCATCTAAAAAAACTAGCACATTCGCGGACCAATGGGGGGAGTGGGGTGACTACTCGAAGCCGGGAAGTATCGAATCCAATTACCTCTGCTCAAAGTAATGATGTTAAGGAATTATTGCTATTAACAAATGGATGTCGCTTTGAGCGCCACAAAAGAGCAGTTTTAAAGAACCTATAGACGGCTCTTCCATTTTTAATTATAGCAAATTACTGGGCTTTATTTCATCGTTTATTTTCTATTGGCTTTCTTCTTATTAGGTTGTTCAGTTGATTTGCATGCTTATTTTCTTAAAGTCGTACTTATTGTCGAGAAGTCTAGTTCTTTGTATTTCTCCTATGTTAAAGCAATGATATGATAATATGTTAAGTTCACAGCTGCGTAAATTTTAATTATCGCTTGGATAAAGAAAGTCCAGTATAGTATTAAGATGTTTCCAGATCAAGAAACAATTTTCCAGTTTATACTCACTCTGTGTCGTTTTCTACCTCTACAGGAAGGATGGTTGATATTTTATTCCCTTCATCTACCCATTACAGCCTATTAAAATGCACTGTTGAATATAGGCCTTCCCCATAGATTGCCTCATAGCTTGGCAGGCGGGTTGGCAACCGCAGTTTTTATTATTTTGGGATGTTATCAGTAAGAGGTCTTTAAACTTAGCTAACTGTTCACTGTTTTATTTAAATCCCAGTAAGAGTCAGAAGTGAAGAAGACGGCGATATTACACCTTGTTCAGGAAACACGTAAAGCTTCCTTGTACCTACGCCTGACTTCTCTCCAATTGTAATGTATTGCCGTCCCAACAGACTATGAGAGACAGAGAGCATAAGAGATCTGTTCAGTCTGGAGGACATTATTATTAATATTGTTACGAGCTTAGGGTTCCAGACAATTAAAACTGCCGATAGAAATACCAAAATTGACACTTTAATTACACAACACTAATGACAATCAAAAACCACACTAATAATAAAACACAATTGTATTACTGATCACTTAATTTCGCAGTTGTTTCGCTTCGAAGTATTCTCTTGTATCGCCAATTCAATACTGCCCTGGTCGTGGTCTATACCGGCCTTATATAAGGCCTCAGATAGTTTCCAGAAGCTTCTACTGTATCGACATCTAGAATGTTCGAGTACTTATCGGTCCCGAAATTTCTGGAAGGATTTTGACTCGATTTAATTTTACGGATTATTTTATCGCGTATATTAACCTATTTTTATATTCCCGACGTTTCGGGTGCTTTCCAGCACCCGTTGTTACGGGGGACTGAGGTGTTTGACGTCCTGCTGTCACAGTTAGCCCGGCTACCTTCAGTTTTTTAATATTAATTTTCCGAATCCGAAAAATTAAATCTCGACGTGAATTCGACAATACCATCATGTGCCAAACCACCGAGGTTGTATGGGTTACCGAAAATACACAAACCAAACGCTCCACTACGTCCGATAGTAAGCCAGATCGATTCACCAAGTTATAAGTTGGCTCAACACTTGGCTAAAATACTGTCACCACTAAAAGGACATACCAGAGCACACACAAAGGATTCATACCATTTTGTTAGTGAGATTAAAGACCTACATCTCGCTGACAATGAAACTATGGTCAGATTTTATGTTCAGTCACTATTCACATGCCTACCTATTGAAGATTGCATCTCAATTGTTACTAGAAAGCTAGAAGATAACAACATGCCTACAGAATATGCAGTATTACTCAAACACTGCCTCATATCTGGCTATTTATTGTGGAAAGAAGAGTTCTAAATGCAAGTAGACGGAGTGGCAATGGGCTCACCTGTAGCTCGCGTAGTCGCCGACATATTCATGGAGGACTTTGAGGAGAAAGCCCTTCTTACTGCTCCTGTAAATCCAAGATTCTACAAGCGGTACGTAGACGATACTTTCACAATTTTACCATCTGACAAAGTAACTGCATTTTAAACCACCTTAATTCCATAAAACCTAAAATACAATTCACAATGGAGTTAGAGGCAAACAATACTTTAGCTTTCCTAGATGTTTTGGTCATCCGAAATCCTGATAACACTATTGGTCATACTGTGTACAGAAAAAATACCCATACCAACCGATATCTAAATGGTGAATCTCACCATCATCCTTCACAGTTAGCTACCGTGGGAAAATCTTTGTTTCAGAGAGCACGAGGGATCTGTGAAAGAAAACATCTGGCCGCCGAGCTTCAGCACGTCGAGCAAGTACTGCAAGACAACAAGCTTCAGGTCCCTCGCCTACGTCACAGTGACCGAGTGAAGCCAGCCACAGTCGAGCGTGTGCCTGCTGTACTACCCTATGTCAGAGGAGTCACAGACAACGTTGGCTACATCTTGAAGCGAGCTTCCATTAAAACATACTTCAAGCCGCTGAAGAAGATTGGTCAATTTTTACCATCCGTCAAGTGTCATATCCCTCTACAAGATGCAGGAGTGTACAAGCTGGATTGTGAATGTGGTCTCTCGTACATAGGACAAACAAAAAGATCTATAAAACCCGCGTTAAAGAACATATAGCTGACGTGAAGCACCGACGTATCGGGAAGTCTGCAGTTTGTGAACATGTTCAAGATCGTCCATTAGATTTGATAGACCACAAACCCTCGCAAAAGAACACCGATTCCTCCCAAGGATGATTCGCGAGGCTATTGAAATTAAAAAACATCCTAATTTCAATAGAGAAGATGGATGGGTGCTGCCATCTGCTTGGGATCCCATAATTAATAAAATTAAATCCAAACCCAAGTATACCACTGCTAGACTACAAGATACTCGTATTGTAAGCTCATTCTGCGTAAATCGGACCAAAAATTAATATTAAAAAACTGAAGGTAGTCGGGCTAACTATGACAGCAGGACGTCAAACAGCTCAGTCCCCCGTGACCACGGGTGCTGGAAAGCACCCGAAACGTCGGGAATATAAAAATAGGTTAATATACGCGATAAAATCCGTAAAATTAGTTTTATTTAAAAATGTGTAGTGTTCGCGTAAATATAAGAAATCTCCTAGTTCTGCTACTCGAGACTAGAGGGCGCTAGTGTAACTAGTGTTGCCATGTACAAGACATTAATAGTGGCGCGCAACAATATCATATTTACGACTCAGGCGTATGATGGGCATCTACTTAAAACTACACCTTATTAATGTTACAAAACGGGCTCAACGGGCGAACTTTTAAATAAAAGTGTTTTTAAGGATTTTATCGCGTATATTTACTTATTTTGTAATTCGGACGTTTCGAGTACTTTACAGCACCCCTGGTCATTAGGGGGCTGAGTTGTTCAAATTCCAATGTTATAGTTAACCACGGCTACCTTCAGATTAAAATTATTAATTTTGGATCCAATCTTCCCTTCCCCCCGGACCTCTGAGGAGTTCAGACGCGTTTCAAACCGAATCTATCGTTGTTTTCAATTAAAATATTTAAAGTGAATTTTGACAAAATTAATTAAATCCAAAAATTAGGAGTGCATTAACAGTGAAGAGCTTAAACCGACCATTAGCTCCTGGTACTCGGCGCGTTGGGATATCTGCTGCACCGTCACCGCCCATCGCCGCTTACTGCCCGCCCCGAGAGGCGTAGCATCGTCCGACCAATACACTGCACGTGCACCGATTGTCCTCTGCGTCACCGGTGAGTACTACGTGAATCGTCGCCACCCCATATCCCCTAGTGCAATGCCGCTTAATAGATCGCCTCAGCATTCCGCTTATGACTCAGCCCCAGACATTACGTCTGTACGCGAGACTGACGAGGAATCGACGTCAAATATTACAAACCGTTTAAAAAGGCGGCGTCAAGATATTGATTTAAATGATTTTATGGAAGAAATTCAGGAATCATTAAAACAAATTAAGCAACAACAAGATGCTAAACTCAATACATTGATGGCTACGATTACCCAAATTAAAGAGCAGAATAATGATATTCGGAATTCGGTCGACTTTATGTCGACTAAATATGAGGAAATAAGGGTAAGATTGGAAGAAATGGAAACGGAACGTAGAAGTAATCTTAAATATATTAAAGTGCTGGAACAAAAAATTGAAAACCTAGAACTCGGGTCTCGATCTTCAAGCATTGAGTTACGCAATATTCCACATGGGCAACCAGAAACAAAAGAGAACCTTATTAAAATAGTAAAAGAAGTTGGTTTGGTTACAAATTCACCCATCCAGACAGCAGATATTAAGGACATTTTCCGTGTCAAGTCGGGTTCCTCAAAGAACAAAACCATCATAGCTGAATTCACATCAGTTTTGACGAAAGAAAAGGTTCTTAATTCCGTTAAATCATTCAAAAAGAAATACAGGGAATTAACTACTTCAACCATTAAAATTAAAGGGATGTCCCAGCCTATTTACATCTCCGAGAATCTTACACCTAAGGCCAAGCGCATATTCTATCTGGCTCGAGACTATGCAAAAAATAAAAATTATAAGTATTGTTGTGTTAATCATGGAGTTATTTATTTGAGAAAAGCAGAAGGATCTTCTGCTCAGCGTATTAATGACGAAACAGACCTTCAAAAGCTGGAAATATTGAAATCTCGTCAGTGACTAGGCTTGAACAAAATTATCTCAATTTTTATGTACTATTTTTACTTTAAATTTAATTTTTTGTTACTATATTATTATAATTGTAAGTCCACATTGCGCTTTATACATACACAATACAAAAATTGCCTACGCAACACTACACAAATAACATTTATTTTTTTACACTATAATACACATTTACACTATTACCAAACACTACATATTATATTTGCAATGTTAACCTACAATATTACAATAAAACACACAACACTTATAAATTTTCACAGCTACAAAACAAATTACACAATGTACATTTTTATTCATTATAGCATAATTTTAATGTTTACACATATTATAATTAATTTTATATTTTTATATATCTTGTATTCAAAAATGAACTTTGCCAAAAACTAGGATGTATATCAGTACTGCATTCTAAGATTCAATATTACATTATAAGACACATACCATTTTGGCCGTGAAATTTCTTTTATTCTACATGGATAATATATTATTATTTGAGGATATGGACACTTCGGGTGATATCAAATGTAGCTACGTTGATGATCCAACCAATTGTAAAAGTTATTTAGACCTAACTGAAAAAGGCAAACCATTTTCAATCCTATGTGTAAATATACGCAGTATAAATTGTAACTTGGATAGGTTCCTAGTGTTTTTATCTAGGTTAGATGTAATGATTGATATTTTGGTATTCACTGAATGCTGGATCAATGAAGACTCACACATACCAATAATCAATAATTATGAAGCTTTCAGCACTAAGCATACATTCAATCAAAATGATGGTGTAATTATATATGTTAGGAGTATTTTTCAGAATATTGAAGTCTTTGAACCAAGTATAAAGGAAGGTAATTGTCTAATTGTAAAAATAGATCGTCAATACCCAGTCATTGGTACATATAGACCACCAAGTTTTAAAAATGTTAGTCCCTATCTAGAGTCCATCGATTGCATATTGCGTGACATAAAAACTAAGCATATTGTTTTCACAGGTGATACTAACCTTGATATTATGTCAAATAGTCCAACATGCTACACCATTGATTATCTAAACATAATGGCTTCCTATGGCTTACGTCCTGGAATAAGTGTTCCGACAAGAGATGGTACCTGCCTAGATCATTTTATGGTTAAAACAGGTCTTCGAGCACAAAACCTTGTATTCGAACACTTTACGGATCATGCTCCAATACTATTATGTTTAGAAGCATCGTCAATTGGGAAGTGCGATAGAAGCATTTATTTAACTAAGACTATTATGAACTTTGATAAAATGGGAGAGAGACTTAAATCTATTAACTGGTCTGAGTTCTATTATTTACAATCAGCTAATGATGCGGCTCAGTACTTAGTCACATTGTTGCAGAAAATTATTACACTAAACACAGAAAATAAAAAAATTCCCAATAGAAATAGGCCATTAAAACCTTGGATCACCACTGGTGTTGTAAGATCTATACGAAAGCGAGACAAAATTCATAAAAGACTTAAAAATAATATAAATAACTAAGACCTTAAAAACTACTATATACAGTATAGAAATATTTGTAACAAGATTGTAAAAACATTAAAGTGTAACTATTACCAATTTCAACTCAAAAAACATGCAGGAAACAGCAAAGAAACATGGAAAACTATTAAAGAATTGTGTAATCTGAATAAACCAAAATCGAAATCTATGGAACTATTAAGAATCAAAGAAAATTCAACTGACTCCCTTAATGAGGTCAATAAGTATTTGACATCGATTGGTAAAATTCTTGCCAACGAGACTCTTAATAAGTTAAATAAAAGCGAGGCAGATTTAACACGAGAAGCAACTAATAACATTAGTCCTAAAAACTCCATGCTACTGTCACCAACTGACCCAGTTGAAGTAAGATGCGTGATATTGAGTCTTAAGAATAATAGTGCTGCAGGTCATGATCAAATCCCTACAAGAATGTTAAAAATGTTTCATAGTATTCTAGCGGAGCCAATATCGCATCTATGTAATCTTAGTTTTTCATCAGGAGTTTTTCCTGAGATATTTAAGAAAGCCACTGTGTCGCCTATTCATAAGGCAGGTGATAAAACCCTTGCTTGTAACTACCGACCTATAGCTTTGTTAAGTGTCATGTCCAAAATTGTAGAAAAGATTGTTAACAAGAGGCTAATTGGTTATCTAGAATCCAATGAGTTATTGTCTCCCAATCAATTTGGCTTTAGAACCGGTAAGTCAACGGAAGACTGTATACTAAACGTGACCTCACAAGTAAATAAGTACGTAGATGAGGGTGACAGATGTGTAGATATTTTTATTGACCTACAAAAGGCCTTTGACACAGTGTCAACGTCGATTCTTTTGCGGAGGTTGGAGAACTTGGGTATAAGAGGGAATGCACTGCAATGGTTTCAAAGTTATTTATGTGACAGAAAGCAGTGCGTTAGAGTGGATGGACATTCCAGTAATGACATGCGATGTATATACGGTGTCCCACAGGGCAGTACTCTCGGACCGACATTATTTTTAACTTACGTAAATGACATGACTAAAATTGAATTAAACGCCGGTAATATAACTATATATGCTGACGACACCGTAATAATATTTCATGCAAAGAGCTGGGAGCGTGTGAAACAAGTTGCTGAGGCGGGACTGGCCAAAATTTCTTGTTGGCTAGAAAATAATCTACTTTCACTAAATACAACCAAAACAAAATTAATCTGTTTCAGCAAAACTCGTGCGGGTCAACCAAATGACAAATTTAAATTAAAGATTCATACAAGTCCATGTAACAAACTTGATGATGTTCCAATATGTTGTAACTGCCCTTACATAACTAAAACTAACACAATAAAATATTTGGGAATTATAATTGACGAAAAGCTTCAGTGGAAACATCTAATAATATCACTTAGTAAAAAGATAAGAAAGCTTGTCTATGTTTTTAAGTTACTAAGGCTTGTAGCAAGTCCAAAGTTATTGTTGCAAACTTACAGGACTCTCTGTGATTCTTTAATATGTTACGGTATCTGTTCATGGGGCGGGGCTTGTAAGACAATTCTCGTCGAAGCTGAACTTGCCCAACGATGTATTTTAAAAGTAATGCTATTGCTTCCATTTCGTTATCCAACTACACTAGTATATGAAAAAGCCCGAGTACTAAGCGTAAGAAAACTTTTTATCTATCAATGCATACGAAGGTACCATCGTATAACTGCACCATGTATCAAAATTCAAAAGAAAAGGACATTCAAATACCCGACCCCTAGAACAAGAAGTATTTTTGCGAAAAGACACTATAGTTACATTGCCCCGCATTTGTACAATAAGTTATACAGGGAATTTAAATTAAACTTAAATAATTACAGTAACCGTGGTAACGTTTTAACGGTAAAGTTTTAACGGTGGTAGAGCCACGCAGCAGTTTTTGCTGTTGCATGTATGGGCCGGCTCGAGCCGGGTTGGTACCACGACCTCACAGAATACCGGCGTGAAGTAGAAGCTTTGCTTCTGCGTTTCGTCTGGTGAGTGCAGGTGGCCGGAGGCCCAATCCCCCCCCCCCCCCATCAACATGGTAGCGGAATTACACGAAGAACTACCCCAGGAGGGTACCAGCACCCCTGGAGAATCCCTCGCTGAGCATCCACGACCATGTTATTCCGATCCTGAGCGTGGGTGCTCAGGCTGCCCCGCGTATTCTGGGGGGGGGGGGGGGGGGGTTGGGCAAAATTCCGCTCAAAAGCATTACTGCTAGGGGCAAACTGAACAAGAACACCAAGGCGACCCCTGCCACGCTATCCGTGAATTTCTGCAACATCAGGGGACTTCACTCTAACCTAAACGCCGTCCACTACCATCTCGAGACGGCGAAGCCGGCCTTGCTCTTTCTGACCGAGACGCAGGTTTCCTCTCCGGCTGATATTTCGTATCTCTCCTGCCCGGGGTACAAATTGGAGCATTCCTTTGTGCCTCGGGCTGGAGTTTGCGTGTATGTCAGAGAGGACATCTGTTCTCGACGCCTCGGCAGTCTTGAAGGTTCGGACCTGTCCATCCTTTGGCTACGCGTAGACAGCGACGAACATCCGCGCGTCTACAGGTGCCTCTATAGGTCCCATAGCGGTAATGCCAAAACAGACCGACTCATCGACCACGTCCAAATGGCTACAGATTTCTTGCTACAACAGGTCCCATCCGCAGAGATCGTGATCCTTGGCGATTTTAACGCCCACCATGCCGAATGGCTCGGTTCACGTCTAACCGATCATGCGGGGAGACTTGTTTATGACTTTGCCTTGGCATATGGTCTGACACAACTGGTTACTTCGCCTACGCGGATTCCAGATGTGGAGGATCATACACCTTCCCTGTTGGACCTTCTGCTGACCTCTCATCCGGACGGATATCTGGTTTCCGTCGATGCCCCTCTCGGCTCTTCGGACCATTGTCTGATCCGGAGTGTGGTGCCACTCATGCTCCCTTCGCGGTTGCGTTCTGCAGGTTGCCGCCGTGTTTGGCATTACAGGTCGGCGGATTGGGACGGAATGCGGTCCTTCTTTGCATCCTACCCATGGGGGCGGGTTTGCTTCTCGCCGGATGATCCCAGCGCTGTTGCTGACTCTGTCACTGATGTGGTGCTACAGGGAATGGAACTATTTATTCCATCATCTGTGGTACCCATCGGAGGCAGATCTCAGCCTTGGTTTGGTCGCTCCTGTAAGACTGCATTACGCAGTAAGCAGGAGTGTTATCAAGCCTGGGCTGCGGCTTCGGCGACTCGGGATGTAAATACCAGCACACTTAAAAAGAAGTATAACTTCGCCTCCAGGTCCTTCAAAAGAGTTATTGCCAAGGCAAAGTCAGAGCACATAGGCAGAATTGGCGAGAAACTAGTTCGCCTTCCTTCGGGAACTCGTGCATTCTGGTCTCTCGCCAAGGCTGTCCAAGGGAATTTCTGTAAGCCATCACTACCATCTCTGCACAGGGAGGATGACTCACTGGCCCATGACGCAAAAGACAAAGCCGACCTTTTAGGCTCCCTTTTTGCGTCCAACTCGACTCTTGATGACGGGGGGAAAACACCGCCGACCATCCCGCGGTGTGAGTGCTCCATGCCGGATGTGCTGTTCTCACAGCGCTCGGTTCGCAAAGCACTGCTCTCCCTGGACATCCAGAAGTCGAGTGGGCCTGACGGAATCCCCCCAATTGTGCTGAGGACGTGTGCTCTGGAGTTGGCACCGGTCCTAACGCGTCTTTTCCGGTACTCCTACTCCCAAGGCGTAGTCCCGAATTCATGGAAGACAGCTTTTGTCCACCCGATCCCTAAAAAAGGCGACCGCTCAGACCCATCCAACTATAGGCCTATCGCGATCACCTCCTTGTTATCCAAAATAATGGAATCCATTATTAACTGCCAGCTCATCCGGTACCTTGAGGATCACCAGCTGATTAGTGACCGCCAATACGGTTTTCGTCGGGGTCGATCAGCTGGTGATCTTCTGGTCTACCTGACCCATAGATGGGCGGAGGCAGTAGAGTCCAAGGGGGAGGCGTTGGCCGTTAGTCTGGACATTGCGAAGGCCTTCGATCGGGTTTGGCACAAAGCGCTTCTTTCGAAGCTCCCTTCCTATGGGCTTCCCGAGAAATTGTGCAATTGGATCACCAGCTTCCTTGTAGATCGGAGCATCAAGGTCGTTGTAGACGGTGCATGCTCTGACTACAAGCCTATTAACGCTGGTGTTCCACAAGGCTGTGTGCTATCACCAACGCTGTTTCTTCTGCATATCAATGATATGTTGCTAACTGGTAACATTCATTGCTATGCGGATGACAGCACTGGTGATGCTCTATACACCGGCCGGGCCAATATTTCTCGGGAAAACGTCGCTGAGTACCGGAACAAACTTGTGTCTGAAGTCGAGTCTTTGCTGAACAAAGTCTCGGATTGGGGGCGACTAAATCTAGTCCAATTTAATCCTCAGAAGACACAAGTTTGCGCGTTTACCGCTAAAAAGAACCCCTTTGTCGTATCTCCTCAGTTTCAAGGCACTCCCCTTCTTGCCTCAGCCAGTATCGGTATCCTCGGAGTCGACATATCGAGTGACGTGCAGTTTCGTGGTCACTTGGAAGGGAAGGCCAAATTGGCCTCTAAAAAGCTTGGCGTGCTCAGCAGAGCGGGACAGTATTTCATGCCGGCACACCGCCTGCTACTTTACAAGGCGCAAGTTCGGCCTCACATGGAATACTGTTCCCATCTCTGGGCAGGGGCTCCCCAGTGCCAGCTCCTTCCACTTGACCGCATCCAACGCAGAGCGGCTCGAATTGTCGACGACCGAGCCCTTTTCGATCGGCTCGATTCATTGGCACTGCGAAGAGATGTTGCATCCCTTTGCATTTTCATTCGCATCTACCATGGGGAGTGCTCTGAGGAATTGTTCGGATTAATCCCAGCCGCCAAATTTCACGAACGCACATCGCGGCAGATCTCCCGATACCATCCACACCATCTGGATGATTGGCGGTCCACCACTGTGCGATTTAGAAGATGTTTTCTTCCTCGCACGACCTCCTTGTGGAATCGATTACCATCAGCGATTTTTCCGGACCGATACGACTTAGGGACCTTCAAGAAAAGAGCGTACTCCTTTTTAAAAGGCCGGCAACGCATCTGCGATTCCCCTGGTGTTGCAGTTGTTCATGGGCGGCGGTAGTCACT
This sequence comes from Parnassius mnemosyne, assembly GCA_963668995.1. Lineage (NCBI taxonomy): Eukaryota > Metazoa > Arthropoda > Insecta > Lepidoptera > Papilionidae > Parnassius > Parnassius mnemosyne. Next base: position 34,856,934 of record CAVLGL010000086.1, read on the forward strand.
TACCATCAGGTGAGCCGCATGCTCGTTTGCCCCCTCTCCTATAAAAAAAAAACCACCAAATAAAGGCAAGGATCAGAGTGTGGTTAGAGAATTTGATTATGACAGCACAGAAGCACTTATGCCGTAGGTTTACCACAAGCAATACTCACACACATAATATATTCCAACACACACACACACACCCACTCACACTTACACACACATCAACACACGAACAAATACACACACACACACACACACACGCACACACACACACACACACACACACACACACACACACACACAAAACAAGCGCTTAAAATAACATTTTTTTTAAATTTCTTATTTATATTTCTTTACTTGCTAAATAATTAAATTATTATTATTATATAAAAATTGACCTTTTAACAAGGCTAACTTTAAGGGGAGGAACTGGTTCCTGAAACACAGTTATACTAGCTCAGGGACCAGGGAATCAATGAATATATGTAAAAAAGGTTGTTATTAAATAAAATAAATAAAAATAAATAAAAATCTACGCAGTATGAACTTGTAGTATCTTAAAGTCTTCCAGGTATATGCTTGGGTGTAGATTTAATTTAATTCTGTTAATTATAGGATTCAGAAGCAGATGCACCCAGCTAAGGCCTTAATAAATCAATCAAAAATATTTTTTTCTCGCGTCCCATTCTTGCCCGTAAGAATTGAAGTGTTTAAGTATAACTTAGTGTTTTATAACTTATGTGGTAATTGTTTCCTTAGTGAGACCTTAACGCTGTTCGGGTCGTTAGCGGCAGTTTTCCTTGCGAGAACAATGCGTGTTGATTGTTGTGGGGCAATGCGCGCGGAAGGAGACGTGTCACCGTGCGCTGACCCCGAACTCGCACGGCGTTTGCGATGAACCAACGAACGAATATTCTACGAATATTACTTTTTTTTGTTGCAACGCAAATTACAAGGAGGCGAATTTCAGCCGTAATTATTATTATAAAATTATTACCTGTAATTACATACATATAAAAGTCGTGGATGCAGGTGACTCAGGACTATGCTTTGTGGTATCCTTTAGGGGAGGCCTATGTTCAGCCGTGGACTTGTGAAGGGATGTTATGATGATGGTGATGACATGCATATATAATTACAGTTTTAGCAACACGAAAAACGTGATTATATGTAAGATCTATTATTCCAGAGATGCTTAACATTTTCACTTTGAGCTAATAACGACCATTTTTTATACGTTTTAGTGTCTATTTACTATGTCTAAAAATGTCTTTATTACAAAAACTATGTTACATAAATAAAATAAAAAATTGTTTTTTAGTCTTAAATAGATTTTGTAGTGTGAAAGTGTTTATAGTTTTGGACTTCTTAAAAAAAGTAAGGATGATAAAGGAGCACATAGTCCATTCCGAGTAAATGAATGTAAGTAGCTACATCTTTATTTAATTAAAAATAAAAGTACAGGTGTGGGACTAGGATGAGGACTAAGATGGAATGTTTCGTTACCAGAAACAGGTCTCGGATTCATTGCGCTCACCATACGAAACAGCATAAAGTTTCTGTGTATCGTATAGTGTGAGCGTGTTCTTTCCTCGGTTGAGACAACCCTTTTATTTTGCAGACATGATACAGCTGCAATTGGACATCGTTTCAACAAAACCATACGTTTGTAGCATGTTTACCCAATTTTGTTGTGATTGATCTAAGGCTTCGGATAAATCAATAGATTTTGAAAACAAAATTAAAACTGAAATCGTTCGTGATTAATTTGTCTTCGCGTCCACTACACATCCACTTCATAATTAATTCATCTAACGACGTCCACTTCTCTCACCCCATTCTGTAGAAAACAAAGCACAAAATTCAAATACTACTTACGGCTCATTACTAGCACCGGAGCCGACTGCGACTTACTTTTACTAATTTATCTTCATTATTCTGACGTATTGCAAGAATATCAACGGATAGTTTATTGCACTACTGATCACGGAGATACAAATTACATCGTTATATAGGTATGTTGTTTACGTTATTAATAAAACTTCACAAGGTAAATAGGTTCCCTCACGCAAGTTTATTTTTGTTTTTTAAACTTTACTACAATAACTGTAAAGGTTACAAATGGCGGACTAATTGCCGTTCGGCATTCTCTGTCATTCAAAGCATGTCGTAGTGAAAATTAGTCGCAGGTGTCTGAACTAAATACAAAGAAAAATTATTAACACAATTAAAATTAGCCTTACAACTTATACGAATACAGACAAATAGTTAAGAATACGTATACCGACTACTTGTACGTTGCAAGTTAGGTTCGTGTATAAAATTTATTTTCAGGAATTAGAATTAGATGTTGCTCAACAAATATTTCTCAATCATAAGAACACAGACCCAAGAAGAAGGAGAAGAATAGAATAAGAAATAAAGTCGAAATGTAGAGTATGTATCTTCTAGATTATAAAAATTAAATATTGCTTTAGAATTAAAAGAGAGTTGGAAAATGACATTCAGTTAAGAAATGAGAGAAAAAAGAAGTTCAGATCTAGATTAAATTTTAGACAGTTGGTTACTTAAATATGTTCATTAATTTCTAAATCACGGGAAGTTACAAAGTAGAATTATTCAAGGAGCGTTACTATACATTGATTGGTTTGTATCGGTAGTGGTGCAGTACATCTGGGATCTGCCTTTTAAAAATATGTTCGATCAGTTATGAAACCCTGAAAAAAGCCTTCTCCAATGTAACTCACAAAGTACACACATGCACCTAAAACCATGTCGAACTTTTACTCGACCGTTAAATTCTAATACTGTAGAGTCGTGTTCTTACAATAAGTTGAGCATGGTTTTAACTTGTTTTTTCGTCACTTGAAAACGCAACGCACAGAGCGTTTCTTTCTTTCTTTGTTGGTCTGAGGCTTTAGGTTTAGTATCTTTAATACGATACTGCGTGGCCATGACATTTTTATTACTCTTCTTATTTATTTGTTTTACAGCCTCGCCAGCATATACAACTACATTATTAACTTATAATTTAACTTTTTGTGTAGTATGCGAACAACGCGGGCATAAATGAAGTTGTTTATTGTAATTTTGAGTACTGGTTTACCACCTCCTCAGTGTTGGAGGAAAACAGCGCGAGGTAACCTGTATGTCTCAGTGAATAAATTATATTCTCAATTATCTCATTATCCGCTCACACGAGACGTGATCCTGCACTGCTGGCCGTATGAGGAAGCTCAGGGTCCCTCAGCGAGCCATAGAGAGAGCTCGGGGTTTCTCTTTGTGATAGACTTAAAAACGGGGATATTCGCAGTAGAACCAGAATAACCAACATAGCCCAAACAACTAGTAAGCTGAAGTCGCATTAGGCCGGCCATATAGCTCGAAGAACCGACAACCGATGGTAAAGGAAAGTTCTCGAGTGGCAGCTTCGTACCGGCAGGCGAAGTGTCGGGCGTCCCACCACTAGTCAGAGTGACGACCTGGTATATATGGTATATAATATGCTAAGATATACACTCCACACACTGTTAAAAAGGAACATTTGTAATCACACAAAATTCACGGCTTATTCTTTCTATCTGTTAGTAATTATTAGTTGGCAGCATTTTAAAATTCTTTAGCGACAATATCTATTCTGTGCGACTATTTGACTACAGACTATTAAGTGGTAACTTTCAGTCTTAACATGCTATGCTTGTACTCTAATACATTAGAATTATAAACGTTACGGCATTAGAAATATGAACAGATGTCGTAAATTGTTCAAGCGACAATTATGTGTTTGACATTGGCAGTAAGAACGTAAGCGAAATAGTTCTGTGTTTTATTATTTAACACACATTATATAAGTTCTAGCTTTCAGCCCTACTTCTCTATATAAAATTTAACTATTCCAAATCGCACAACACATCCATGCACGCAATATCCTTAAAAAGGGGTAAAAAATGTTCCCATCACTTGTTGATATATACTCGTAGATATTGAGTTTTTAGAATTATTGTTTGAATTAAGATTTAGAACTTCCATATAACAGTTTTTCATTGGAATAAAGATGACAAACGAGCAGCCCACCTGATGATAAGTGGATGCTGCGGCCCATAGACACATCTTCATATATTCTCGACTAAGAATCAAAATGCAGATGCTTTGTTACCGCTGAGGACTAAGATGAAATGTCGCGTTTCCACTAAAGAGGGTCTTATTCTACAAAAAAATACAAATACTTGTTGCCACGTCGACATCAAATTCCATAAATTTTTTGCTGGTATTCTGTGAGTGCGTGGTCTTTTTTCGGTTGAGCTGACCCGTTAGTGCTACAACCATAATATAGCTGCAGTATGGCTCTACGACGGTAAAACAATATGCGAAGACAGTGTATCATGGGCATATACGAGTAAGTTTTAGCTAACTTAAAGTATGGCCTAAGTTAACTAAATACGAAATCAAATATTTTACAGGTGTTTTGATCGTTATTAAGTCAACAATGGGTCTGTTTGTAAATTACATTGACCTGTATCGATTACATACGGTTCACGATAAGGCTAAAGCTGAACTGTGGTACACTGGCTTCATTTGTAGGAAATATATTTTCGTTTGCTCGTTAGCGTAGTAACTAGGCAAAATGGAAAATTGCCACTTGGAAAACGTTGATTGAATAACCAGTCAATTGTAAGCTTGATAAAGCTGCGTATTTCAATAATACTTTTGTATAGGCGAGCCTGAAGTAAACATGTACCAATAGTAGAAGGGGCATTACCATCTCTTATACATCTGAGACCAGCTGAGGGTTCTTCATCAGATACTTCAGACCTTCGATTTTTGACATCAAATGAAGCGGCCCACCAAGTTGAATATTTTTTGTAATGGCGGTATGTCGATCTCTTCTAATAGTTTGGTTGGGCTCTTGTGTTTTCTAATCAGGGTCACCAGGTACTCCAGATCTTCGATTATCCTAGTTTTTATAGTTTTCTCTTTATGTGGCCATTAAACCCTAACTCTGTTCTAAATTTCAGCTCTCTGAGTTCATGGGTAGTACTGGTTCTATTCTGATGATCATGAGTGAGTGAGTGAGTGTCATAAATGCAAAATTTTGCTTTCACTTAACTTCGGAAATAAATGACCTACAGACTTGAAATTTTGGATTTTAAGTATGTGATTATAGCTTACTTAATGATGAAAATTTTTGCGTTCTGGTCTTATCCGGAGGTTCTCAAATAGAGGCCTGAAAATGCGGCGAAATTGTTCCAGTAAAGGATTGTACGGCAGTGTTGCTTCGCGCTCGACTTGGCAGGGCCACTGCCGTGGCCCCTAATAATATTCGCCCTGATATTGGATAGCCTTGTTAGTTATATATTCATAAAAATTACTTGAAACCTCTTTTTGAACATTGCAATGCAGAAAATAGCACGAGTTCAAGTTATAAATGTTTTTTGAGGTTCCGTTGAGCGATATAGCGACAGAAATAATTTTAGCTGCCGAATTTACAACAGGAACAGTTATACAATTACGTACATTAAATTTTCGATGTACAGCTATTAAAACCCGACCCCCCATCTTATCGCCCCTGATTCCATAGTTTCGATCGCATCTGTATACATTATATCGAGAATCAAACAATTCCAAATAAAAAAAACCAGTAGTAGCCATGTTTCGGTAATACAAATTACGTCATATTCATTTAAAGCAATATTCTTATAGAACATGCTAGTTTTAGTACGCAACGCTCTGACGTTTTGGTAATAAATTCGCAATTTATTATATATCTTTAAACACTATAATATAATAATTCAGATACATAACTCCAAGAATAATATAATAGTTCCGTATACTATTATTACATAACTTTAAATTGTTGGGGTTACAAAAGGAATCAATAAAAGCGATACCACTACTGTAAAGAACAACAAAGCCGGCCAATGCGCAAAAACGAAAACAAAGTATCAATGAACGTTGACTCCAACCCAAACAAGGGTAATAATATGCACATCTTTGTACTTTTTTATTATTATGTGAAAAAAAAGTTCCTATTTTATTTTGGATAAATCATTTGTCGAGTTAATATGTAGCACAGGACTACTGTTACTTTGACGCACCATAATAGTAAAGTTTCTTACCCACACAAATTTGTAATTGCAGTCTTTAGCTTTAGATTTTGCCTTTTGAAGCAGTATTTTATTCATCATTATCATCTTCATTACAGCCCTTCACAAGTCCACTGCTGAACATAGGCCTCCCCCAAAGAATGCCACAAAGCACGGTCCTGAGCCACCTGCATCCATCGACTTCCTGCATATCTTACCAGGTCGTCACTCCATATAGAGGGGGGACGCCCTACACTTCGCCTGCCGGTACGAGGCTGCCACTCGAGAACCTTTCTTCCCCATCGGTTGTCGGTTCTTCGAGCTATATGGCCGGCCCATTGCCACTTCAGCGTACTAATCTGTTGGGCTATGTCGGTCACTCTAGTTCTACTGCGGATATCCTCATTTCTGAGTTTATCACGCAGAGAAACTCCGAGCATAGCCCTCTCCATAGCTCGCTGAGCGACCTTGAGCTTCCTCATCCGGCCAGCAGTATTTTATTAGATGCAGTTAAATGATCGTTGAAGAAGACATAAGAGCTGTAGCCTGAAAACCCGTTATGTCGCTAGCGTTCAAGTTTTTCAGCTGACGCACCCTGCACAGAAACTCATCGTTAAAGTAACAAGATATGAAACGCACAATTATACGTTTGGGATTTTTATTATATTTTGATAAGGATGCAACACGGGTTACGAAATCCATATCAGCGGGGGCATTAAATATTATATCAGCTTTTTTGCCAAGTTTTCTATAATTGTAATCAAGTTCTCATTTTTATTTTCAGAAACTCCACAAATTTTAATATTTGAACGTCTGGCCCACTGATCTCTTGTATTATTCTCACTCTCCAGTTTATTAAATGAAGTCTTCAATTAAGTCATATCAGCCGATATAACATCCATGTATTTTAAAGATTTTCTTGGCTGACCAACTGAGTCTTGATTTCTTCATATTTATTGTTAATAAACGAAACTGATTTCTTAAGGTCCAGTTGTTTGTATCAATAATTGAAAAATAATAGCTGTTTGCCGGGTCCATACAACTGTGATGAAACGCTCCACCACAATGGGTGCATAACATAGTCGATTCATCGTCCATCGATCCCTCGCAGCAGGAGTACAGTGTTATACAAAATCAATACTAAAACCTCGCAAAAGGCACAAACTTTCAGTGAATATCCTTTACTAAACAACTTTCATACGTCGTAGTCTCTCAGCGACAACTCGTATAGATGCGCATATGATATACAAAACGAAAACAAAAAAAAAAGGGGTACTGTCATATATTTTTTAGTTGTGTATGTTAAAAGAACGTAAAGTAGGATAAGTCTTTTCATTTAATTTGATAACTTTATCGTCACCCGTTTAAACATCTGAAAAACAATAACGCTAAACAACCTAAGTGATATTTAATCGATTTTGTTATTACGTCGAACTCTATATTTTTCCAAATGTTCTTCTACCAAATCCTGATACTTACATTGATAAGCTATTGTCGGTTTTAATTATAGTATTGAGTTCATATTTCATTTTATTGCCTTTTGAGTAAATGTTAAGTTATAAAAATAAAATACAACAGTACTTTCGGAAAATGATTTATTTCTACCAATATTATGATTATTATTATAATGTGTTTTGTTAAAGCCACAATTATTATTTAGAATAATATTTAAAAATAATTCTTGTCGTTTTGTAGCTCAGAATAAAATGTTTTGAGTTTTAATTTTTTACTGTACAATATAAAATTTTGTGTGATTGCGATTTTCAATGGTATGACCTCTCAGTGTCATATTTAACCACGGCTATCTCGAGATTAAAAATTATTAATTTTTGTTCCGATATACGCAGTATGAACTTACAGTATCTTGAAGTCTTGCAGATGTATGCTTGGGTTGGGATTTAATTTTATTAATTATGGGATCCCAAGCAGATGCTAGCACCCAGCCATCTTCTCTATTAATATTAGGATGTTTTTTGATTTCAATAGCCTCGCGAATCATTCTTGGAAGGCATCGGTGTTCTTTAGCGAGGATTTGTGGTCTATCAAATCTAATGTAGTGACGGGGGCGATGCTGTACGTGCCATAATCGCGATTTTGTTGCTCCAACCGGTTTTCAGAAAATAGATTTACCGCTATAGCAGTAAAAACTTTCAATCAACCCCGCCGAAGCGGATAAAACGGGATAATTTGTTGCTAATTAGTTGCTAAAATATAATGCAAAAAAATTAAAAATCACAGACTGCAGACTTCCCGGAGCGTCGATTCTTCACATCAGCTATGTGTTCTTTAACGCGGGCTTTTATAGATCTTTTAGTTTGTCCAATATAAGAGAGACCACATTCCCAATAAAGCTTGTACACTCCTGCATCTTGCAGAGGGACGTTACACTTGACTAATGGTAAAAACTGACTAATCTGCAGGAACCGACCTCTGGCATACTCCTCCATCCTCCTCCATATCTACTCCTCTTGATAGACGAGTTAACGATCACAGTATCAGTTTTTTTTATAGGATAAGGGTGACAAACGAGCACACAGTCCACCTGATGGTAAGTGGTTGCTGCGGCCCATAGACATCTACATCTATCCTCTATTACAAATCAAAATGTAGATGCGTTGTCACCCGTGAGGACTAAGATGGAATGCCTCATTTCCAGTAAAAAGGGCCTCCGCTCACCTGCACTCACCAAGCGAAATGCAGAGGTAAACCTCTACTTCACGCTGGTTTTCTGTGAGGTCGTGGTACCACCCCGGTTCGAGCCAGCCCATCCGTGCGACAACAAAAGCTGCCGCGTGGCTCTACCACTGTTTAGATATTAACCTTTCAAAGCTCGGCAAACCTATTTGGATTCTCAAAATGTCACTTTGTAGATCTCTCTCAAAATAATTATTTTTTAAATGTTATTTATAAGAACTATATATCTGATTTTCTAAAAATTTTATTAGAATTAGTCCCGTTACTAAATTACGCTTCTAGAAAATAAGAGTATTTAGTTCAAATGACGAGTTTGCGCCATGATGCGTCGTATTTACTACAGTATATCCCTATGTCGTGTGCGTGACTCTTGCCCTACTGTATTATTTTTAAAATTTGAAAGTGTTTAATAGTTTACAAAACTTTGTTCAGTTTTTTTTTTTTACCAAGGGTAAGTAATTACACTGTTTTTAAAAAGTTTTGCTTATATTTCGTATTTTAACAATTTTTATTCAATTTATAAAATTAGCATTTCAAATACCGTACTCACGTACTCACGTATGAAATAAAGTACTCAGAATTAACTGAAAATGAAATATAAAGTGTAAATAATCACCATAAATCATGAAAAAAAAACACAGAAACTCATATTTTATACAGTCCAATGTGCAAAAATGACGTTTTATATTATAATTTCGACATAATCGTGAAAATTATGGCAAAATTGTTTTCAACAAAAATGGCGTTGCTCAATAAACAATACATAAACAACAAATAAATATATACCTATGATTGATTTTATTTCGATTTATTAGAGGCTCCTACTGAGTGTTTATTATTACGATGTCGATATAATTTTGTTATATATTTCTTTTCTTTATGAAATTTCGAGTGTTTTTTTCTACATAGTAGTTAGGTATTTGAGTGTAGAATTTAGTATTTCATAATTCATATATATAAATTTTATAAACTTTGTTTTCTTACTCTTTTCGATTTTTGTGAAGACACAAAATGTTCACATGTGTGTAATACATAATACATACATTTTCAGAAAAATGGCGGAATTGGATAACTTATGGTGTGACTCGGACGAGGGCGATCTCAGCGAGGACGAAGAAACATTTTCACATAATAATGTAAGTTAGTTATTATACTCTGGTCTTTATTATAATTATAAATATGAGTGTATATAGTGGTTGTATAACGTGACTGCTGATTATGAGGTCCCGGGTCCAAATTCTGAGTTGGGTCAATAAAATTATTTAATGAGTTTTTCCGTTAAGAAATTCCCAGTAGCAGTCCAGAGTCAGGAAGTTGGCGCTGTCTCACCCCTGTACCTCGAAAAGCATGTACAACCGTTGGTTTTGCGCCTGATTTCTCTGCTGTTATGTTGTTTTATCGTTCCGTATATATACATATATATATATATATATATATATATATATATATATATATATATATATATATATGTTGGTATTTATATACTATAAATATATCTACACCTATCATATGACGTAAACATGAAACACATCTATGAAAAGAAGTCTCTGGTTTTTCTCACTTACTAATTAAAAGACAGCAGTGCTATCCTGGTCAATCCAACTTATGACCATAAAAATATGTTATATGTATATCTAAAATGTCTCATCTTACTTGTTTTTCAGGAGCAGGATATGCAGGGGGAATTAGATACCTCCAATGAGGTTACATGATGAACATGGACAGCAATTGGAGTGTCCAAGTCTCCCTTTAGGACCCGCACCTTACACTGATCCAGCACAAGTAAATCCACCATTACCAGTGTCACCATCTTCTTCGTAAGTTAATTTTGTTATTATGTTTGTATTAAAGCTTTTTCAAAGAAATGTGTAAGTAGAAGCTACCACAGTTTTTAAACTTTGTCTATATTCAATGAAAATTCTTCACTCTTATAAATTAGAGATATGAAAAAGCCTCCGTCTTGGCAAGAACGAGTTAGAAACCCAGCGAGACTTTTGGAGAATAGAATTACGAGTAATTTATAATATTTTTATAGAATAAAATTAGTATGGTAGCAATCTCCTCATTCCCAAGGATTATTATCAATCACATACTCTTAAGTAGTATAATAACCTTTACTAAACAAATTTTGCTTACTAAAAATTTAAACTGATTAATAAGGTCTTATTTTTTCTGGGTCTGTGTTATAAAAATGAATGTTGTAAAAATGGAAGTCAATATTATTGGCTGAACGCATTGTAAAAATCATATATTTTGTCTTTTGTATATTTAATGTTAAAAGGTTGTTTATTAGCCAGTCAGATACTTTATTTAGGCCTTTTTGAACATTTTCATAAACTTCTTGCCACGTGTTTGCATGAAAAATTACATTATATTATGTCGGTATATAAATAGGCCTAAAGCAGGAGTCGATGATGCGTCAGTTTATAGCAATATCTTTGTTTAATTGTTATGTCCTACTCACGCCCCATCATTGCAGTTAATGTTCAACGCTCTCTTTATGCACTAAGCTCCTGGTAGCTCAATATATTTAACTAATTGAGAATTACTTTGAAAAATACTATTTTTAAATTAAAATAAAATTGTACAAGAAAGACGTCCAATGTCTACCGAAGCCCGAGGGGACAAGGTATATACATTTATGTTATATTTAATAGTTTATAGGAGCCGTGGTAGCTAGGATGGTTGTTGGTTAGTTTCATAATATTAGTTCTTATTTGAATAGATAGTTTTATCATTAAGGGTATTTATGTAGCAGTAATTCATTCAAATCGGATGTTTAATTTAGAATGTATCACAGGTATAAAAATGCAATACACGAACCGTTCGACGTATATATATCTGGTTCTGCACAAATAAATTAAAACCCATGAAATCTAATTGTCATAAATTAATACGCAGGTGAAGTCGCGGGGAACAGCTAGTATTACATAAAATATGTATGAACTAAATTATGTTATGTAATTTTCATATTGGTCTTGCAGGCGAAATGTTCGTCCAGAAGTGGTCGTTGTCGTTGAGCGGTTAGATGAGGAGACCGGCAATGAGTACTTGTTGGCGGACCAGCATGAAGTATATCACGAGGAGGTGGTGGCGAGTTCGAGTGGTGGTGCTGTGCGAGGCGTGCGGTTCCCAGCGACGGCAGCAGCAGGCGGGCGTAAGGCGCGAGGCGGCCGCGCCCGCGGAGCTCGCGTCTCCGACTCCTCGTCGTGGCGGCGCGGCGACCGCCTTGTTCAAGTGTATGTGACAGACGATGATGTGCCTGAGGATTTGTGCAATACGATTTTGAGGCTGGTGGCTGATAGGGAAGCTCGAGAGCGGAGGGCCGAAAGGAGAAGGATGGAAGTAGATAATGATGATGTGGCCGATGGCAGTGGACATGCGGCCCTATTCGAAGGAGATACGACTTCTCTTCACTATGATTGGCGCCCCATCGACTCTGTGAATTTTTTTAGCATTGCCGTAAGGTCTTTACGTAAATCTTCAATTTCAGACGAAAAATTGCAGTTGCAAATATGTTCTGGCTGTTTGCTTTTTCTGTGAGTAATTTGTTGTTTCATCGTAAACTCGTCATTAGGTGACGACAAATTAGTGTACGAGTTACTTTTGCCAGGCGGTGAGCATCTGACATTCATGACTTGTTCCATACAACAAGAACGAAGTTACGACAGATAGCTAGTGCGCTGATGTCTGTATGTGTGTTTGCTCCCCCCGGTATCGAGACCGAGATGAAAAATATAATATTGTATTTGTTACCCACGTTGGTGAAGGGCGCCTTTGTGGTTCTTGATTCGTATCGACTAGTCGTAAGCGCACATTTGTTGAATATTTTACTTTTTTATTCTAGTTTAAGGTTTATTATTGCAAAAACACAGTTATTTACTTTCAACGAGACAACCAAATACACATCTACTCAGTATAACTATTATTATTGCAGTTTAATCCATGATATTAAATAAATAATGCGATTATATATACAGAACTTAAACAATAACAATGCGGGAATCAAAAAAAATAAACAAAGATACAGCCCTGTTTAACCTTATAGGCAAACAGAGACTACTGTTTGCCTATAGGGTTAAACAGGGCGGGTGATTTACACAAACAAAATTACTAGTATCACTGCTTACTGCTTTAAATATCTGGCGTGAATATGATATAAAATATTAAAGTTAGTACATGATATATAATACATTAGCTTATGCGGTTATAGACTGTTGAAGTGGGATTTTTATTACGAAATTATAACGTATCAATTTAAAGAATGTTTAAGAATTTCGTATGATGCATTACAAATTACATCATCATCATGACAGTCGGACACTCCTTCTAATGAGTGATGACTTACACTTCGCTCATCAGTACGAGGCTGCCACCTAAGAGCCTTTCTTTACTTTCGATTGTCGGTTCTTTAAGCTCCGTTGCCCCTTCATCTATCTAACTGATACGTTATTATTTGTCGGTTACTCTGGTTCTTCTGAGGATATCCTGATTACGAAGTTTATCGTACAGAAAAAATCTTTCACGACTATCCATTACAATGAACCACCATGGGAAAATCTTTGTTATAGAGAGTACAAGAGAAACTATCTGGCTGCCGAGTTTCAGCATGGCAAGCAAGTATTATTGCAAAACAAAAAACTTCGGCTCCCGCGCCTACGTCACAGTGACTGAGTGAATCCGGCCACAGTCGAGCGTGTGCCTGTACTACCCAAAGAGCAGTCACAGACAAGGTAGCCAACCTTCTTGCCTACATGGTAGAGCCACGATGCAGCTATATTAGTAGTATAGTTGTAGCACGAATGGGTCGGCTCGACCGGGGGAGGACCACGCTCTCACAGAATACCAGCGTCAAATAGCAATTTCACACTGCTATGTTTCGTATGGTGAGTGTAGAGAACCGGAAACCCTTTTTACTGGAAAAAAGGCATTTTATCTTAGTTCTCACGAGTGACAACGCATCTGCGTTTTGATTCGCAAACGAAGATAAAAGTAGATGTCTATGGGCCACAGCAACCACTTACCATCAGGTGGACTGTGTGCTCCTTTGTCACTCGATCCTATAAAACAAAAACAAAACACATCTTGAAGCCAGCTTCTTATTTTTATTAAAACATACTTCAAGCCGCCGAAGAAGATTAGTCAATTTTTACCACCCGTCCAGTGTAATATCCGTCTACAACATGCAGAAGTGTAAAGCTTGATTGCAAATGTGGTCTCTCTTACATATGACATACAAAAAGATCCATTAAAATCTGCGTGAAAGAACATATAGCTGACAAGAGGCACCAACGCTCTGGGAAGTCTGCAGTCTGTGAGCATGTTCAAGATCGTCCCCGCCATTACATCAGATTTGATAGACCACTGGTCCTAGCAAAATAACACCGATTCCTACCAAGGTTGATACCCGAGGCTATTGAAATTAAAAAACATCCTGATTTCAATAGAGAAGATGGATGGGTGCTTCTTATCTTCTTCTTTCTCATTTTGTTAATTATAGGATCCCAAATCCTATAATTAATTTTTTTTTTATAAGATAAGGGTGACAAACGAGCACACAGTCCACCTGATGGTAAGTGGTTGCTGCGGCCCATAGACATCTACATCTATCCTCGTTTGCGAATCAAAATGCAGATGCGTTGTCACCCGTGAGGACTAAGATGGAATGCCTCATTTCCAGTAAAAATAGCCTCCGGCCACCTGCACTCACCAAGCGAAACGCAGAGGTAAACCTCTACTTCACGTTGGTATTCTGTGAGGTCGTGGTACCACCCCGGTTCGAGCCGGCCCATCCGTGCGACAGCAAAAGCCGCCGCGTGGCTCTACCACTGTTGAATATATTGAAAAGGAAAAATAAATTTGGATTTTTATTAACACTTCTTACCCCTCATTACGCGAATATAAAGGCGCACCCTGTATAAAGTCCATTCATTATAAACTAATTGTCAAAAGGTGAATCCATACAATATTAAAAAAAATACACCGATTGTTTTTGATAAAATTTATTCACACAATAACAAGCACGATTAACAATATTAAGCAATATTTAGGCATACATTATTTTAAATAATTTGTAATAATATCCACTAGACCACATCGTCCCGTGGGTGTCGTAAAAGGCGACAGAGGGAAACTGAAACTGCAGATGGGCATCAGCATCAAAGTAACTGAAATGGCAGCTAATGGATTACATCATTTTCACAATTTCCATCCATTATCTATCCATTACAGCCTATAAGTCCACTTCCGAACATAAACCTCCATAAATTGCATCATAGGGGCGATTACGCCATGCTTGGCTGGCGGGTTGGCAACTGCATTTTTTTTGTAATTTTGAGTACTTCTCAGGAAGATGTTGCTGCCTATTTCCTGTTCCAGTGTCACTATATCTCTTACGACACCTACGGGACGATACGGGGTAGTTGATATTACTACACGGTTACTGCCTTCTAATAATAAGTTAATATAATAAAAAACTGCGGTTGCCAGCCCGCCTCAAAACTATGGGCAAGAACTATATTTAGAAGTAGAATATAATAGAATGTAATTATGATAATGATAAAGAAAAACTTATTTCAAGTGCAACACTCTGACATTAATAACTATTGATTTTAGGTTTCAAGATTTATGTTTTAAATGTTAATTTCTAAATTTTCGTTAGATGCGTTAAAATTATACAACTATTGTCATCTAGAGATAAAATATCAACCCATTATACATTTATAAAAACGTACATTTCTTTATATAATAATAAGTGTGATATGCGGGTACACAGTCCAGCTAATGGTTAGTGGATGCTGCGGCACATAAACATCTATGATATCGTCAAGTAAAAATCAAACTACCATCTGTATTTTAAGTTTTCATTGCCACACCGGAGGAGTAAGCTGGAATATCTTGCTACCATTAAAAAGGGTCTCCGGTTCTATCCACTCACCATACGGAACACAGCATTATTCTGCTGTTTCAGGCTGGTATTCCGTGCATGGTTCTGCTCCGGTCGGGCCGCCTCATTCGTACTACAGCCATTAGATAGCTGTAGCGTGACTCTACCAAAAAAAATATACTTACGAAGTGATGATAACCTATTGGTTATTAAGGGTGCGGTGCAATACCTGAAGATCGTGTGTTCAAATCTGCCATTCGACTTCTGTCTCGTGTACTACTTTTAGCGTGTGCTTTTTAGGCTTACTTGGAACGGATGTGTTATTATTAAAATTACTAGAATAATAGTTTTAAAAAAGTGAAGATACGTTTCATTACTTTATATTAATATTTGTGGTGGTTCTTATCCCCATATAAAAAGAAATAAATTGTCTTCTTTAACTGTAACTCTTGAAATTATTTACATTCCACTATGATATGATACTGTTTAATGAAGACTATAAATGCGACGTAGGCACTTATTACCTGAAAGTAAAAATTTTGTTTTAGATAGTTATCAAACTAAGGGTATTTTGGGTATGAAGTCGATCTTAACTTTTTAAATGGAGGCAGTAAAATACTTATAATCGGCTGTAATTGCATTTGAAAGCGTTTGATTAAATATTACTTTAAAAGTTCTGAAAATAGAGATAATCTTCACACAATATATTTAAACAAATACATTTTATTAATTTTCAAAACTATAAATTTTTTATAGAATATGGGTGACAAACGAGCACATGAGGACTAGGATAGATATTCTGGTATCCAGTAAAAATGGTCTCCCTTAAGCTGCTATTTTACGCTGGTATTCTGTGGAAGCGTGGTCCTTTCCCGGTCGAGCTGATCCATTCGTGCTACAACTATAGTATACCTGCATTATGGCCTACCACGATAAGACTTTTACTTCGAAAATGAGCGGGGATAAAAACGGCATACTGGCAGCATTCCATGTTATGCCACTGTTGAAAAGACTTTTCCACAAATACCCAGTATTTTACACTAGGTATAAATATGAGATGGTTCAACCATCATCGCCGGTCATGAGATCATTTTGCTCTCCTACAACGGCGACTCTCACTATGACATTCAGAGAAAGACAAGAGGTGATAGATTCCCTTAAGCCATCATCAACATGGCGAAAATTATATTATGAAAAATTTTATCGTAGAGCCAGTTTACGTAGCATGCACTCAGACCTGGAAAAATATATGCTGGTTGTACAAACACTTGCTCCGTGCGGAATTAGAACTTGCGGTCCTGCAGTACCGCGACCAAACACTATTCCCCTGGCCTACGGAAAATCTATTATAACGTCAAAATCTGTATTATTTAATAAAGTAATATTTAAAATTTTATAATATAATTAACGTGGTATTGTTGCGCTACAGCTATATTATGGGTGCAGCACGAATGGGGTAGCTTGACCGAGCCAGGACCACACTCTTACTTAAAACCAGCGTAATATAGCAGCTTTGTTCTATATTTCATATGGTGAATGTAGACTCTATTAACTGTTAAAGAGGCATTCTATTTTAGTCTCCAGGGGGGACAAAGCACCTACATTTTAATTTTAATTGTAGATACGTGTAAGTGCCTATAGGTCACAACATTTACTATCGGATCGACTGTGTGCTCGTTCGTCGCCCTTATTTTATATTTAATAAATATGTGAAAATATAATAAAAAAAATTATAAGCAAAAGAACGAAAACGATGGAAGAAGAGAGGCTTTTGGCGCAACCGTGGGACGTTTACAGGCTCCACGGTTCGAGATGCCCCGCACCGTTTTCGCCGATCCCGTTGAGGGTCTGTATATTTCACGTTTGATGTAAACGATATGGTTGTATCGCTACCTATTTTACCAATAGAAACCAATAACTGATTTTTGCCAGGCCTGTGATTCGAAACCGATACAAAATGATCAGCAGTACGCGTATATAATAATAATAAAATATAACATATTAAGGAATTTACCGTAGCAATCAGAAGTCTGTGAAGTGTATATATACCTAGCAGCGAAAAGGCGGTCTTGCAGAGGGTGACTTGCATATGGAATATTTCTAACTCAAACATTACTGGACACCCAATCGGTGTCAGGTGGAAAGTCACTTTATTCAACAAAACGTTGGTTTCTTCCATCTGTATTAAATATTACAACATACTTTAAAATTAGCAAGAAGCAACATAAATTATTCTTTTGTAAGAGCGGAAAACACGCAATATTCAATGGAACTCTCTGGAAGTAATTGCTTTGCCGGCCCCAGGGTGCAGCATGTATGAACTCTTATGAACCGATGTGCAAGTTAGCAATTGCTATTGTAAGGATTATGTTAAGTATATAAAAGTGATTTTTCATTTAATTTAACAGTCATACTCTAACTTTGTTCGGCACACAACTTTCTTATAATTTATAATATTTATAATTAGTTTTGCAGCAGTAAAAGTGTATTTATTTAAAAAGAAACAAGGTGAGCCTTCCTAACAATGTTGGTGTCAGAATTGGGATGTCCTGGGAAAACAGTAAAAGTACTGGGACTTATAGTTGTTAGGTGCGACGCCATACAGAATTCCCGTCTCACACTTATTTTTGGCTCTGTGAACCTCACCGTTCATAACCGCGGTCCTTGGGTACATGTGCCTAAGCCCGCACAGTTACACTTGTGGTCGACGATAAGACTCCGCTACTAAGCGCGAGCCCGCACCGCATCATCAAGACTGTCCTGCTGCTCCATCGTGGTCGACGTTAAGCCTCCACTTTTGAGTGTGAGCCCGCATTACAACCCCTGCACTATCGGATCACCGGGCAGTTTGAATCGCCACCACCATCAGACCTTGCATCATCATCATTATCACCACGTGTAAGTTCTCCTTACGGACAACGCAACGTGACTGCGAGATAGCGCCGTAATTTAAGACTTCCACAGTCGTCGGACACTCAAAGCCACTGACTGACACGATTTGGAAAACCGAGATGTTCGTGAGAATCTACATTTTGTGAGTAAGTTTTCAAAAGTTATTAATTAAAGTGATTTTATAAGTCAAAGTGATTTAATCTAAAAAAGTAATCAATTGTAAGAGATTTATTTTAATATTAAATCATTGTATTTTAATATTTTGTTTAACGTATTTTCTTGTATTTCTGATGATATGTACTGTATTTTAAAAATATTCCTTATTAATTAATGTTCTCTAAAAAGGTAAAAGCTAAAGAAGTTAAAATTTCAAATTCTGACACCTCAGATAGTTCACTGTCAGGACCAAATCTCTTTCGGTCCTTACCAAATTTATTAAGCCCTATAAAGGGGATCGCGACATTTTTACAACTTACAAAAACGCAATTACACTAGCAAGTACAGACCAACAGAATTAGCCTTATTATGTAACGTCAACACTTGGCAGATTGCTTTCAATTCGAAATACACTGATTCGTGTTCTCTCTGTCTCAAAGCGAACGCGCAATGGACTGTCAATATTAATCAAAGCAAAGCAATATGGCTGGACCCCGGTCGCGGTAAAACTGCGCGATACTGCTGTCATAAAAAAGGAGTTGAGTTGAGCGATCAGTCGTCTCTCTCGCACGCGTGGGCTTTTCACCGGGCTTTCCAGAAGACGTTCGCTCCCTTTCTAACCAGTGTCAAAATGTTCTATAATGAAATATAACTACGATTTATATAGCAATTAGTATGGAGCGATAAGTTGGGCTTTCAATGTGAAATAAGTCGAGCGCGGAGGTGCGCGTGCGATATGTTTGCAAGTTAGTAAACACACAGAGTAAACATTGAAATGTGAAGTACATTTCAATGTTTACTCTGTGTGTTTACTTGAGCAAATGAATATTGCGAGATAAAAATTTATGCTTCTTCAAAGATTTTTAGTAAAAATGGAGGATAATAGTGTTCGTTGTGATGAATTGAAGTGTTTTTATGTGCTAATCGGCGAGGAAATGGTAAAATCTTTATACTTTCTTGAGAAAAAAAAGCTCATATTCACGCCGAAACCAACGCCTGATCTGTGTATTTCTAAGACGAGTAAAACCCACAAACGGCAATTCAATAGATCTGTTTACAAAACTCATTGGATTGTTGGCTGCTTACATACCAATAAGTTGTACTGTTGGCGCTGCATATTCTTTTCTAACGACAAAACAGCTTGTAATACTACTGGATATGACGAATTAAAAAAAATGACGTCTCCGACATAAGAAACCCGGAAGAAATATCCTAAATATTTAATAACTACTTTACAAACATCTGAAACAGTAGTATTAATAATGTAAACAATGGCGAAGGCTCATATTACGAACAATTTTAACTTAAATACAATTTTCCTTAAACCCATGTCAGTAAATGAAGTAAAATTAGAGGTAATTCCCTAATTATAAATAAAAATCAAAATGGCTTTCAAAAACATAAATCGAATTACTTAGTTATTCATCACCTAATAAATACATTGTTGACCAATATTAATGATAATTATTTGACTACGGGACTGTTTCTGACTTAACTAAGGCATTTGACTTCATATAACTCGATCTATTATTAAATAAATTGGAAAAAATAGGAATAAGGGGTATTACGTTGCAATGGATTGCTTCGTATTTAACAAATCATACTCAATGTGTCTCAATAACAAAATTAATCAATAAAGACCTAAGAACATATAAATCCAACTACCTTGAAAATATTGATGGGGTTCCACAAGGCAGTATCGTAGGGCCCATATTGTTTATATTATATATTAATGACATATCTGATGCGACAAGTCATGAATGTATCACATACGCTGATGACATTTCTGTTATAGTTACGACTAAAAAAAATAATAATTCAATATATAATCACGAATTGGACATAAATAATACAATTTAAAATATAATTAAATGGCTACAAGCTTACAATTTAAAAAATAACTTGGCAAAATCAAATTTTATTCAGTTTAATAATTCAAAACATAACCAATACAATTTCAAGCTAAACATTACAAAAATAAATCAAATAGAAAAAACAAAATTTTTAGGTGTTGTCATAGACCAGAATTTGAACTGGAAAGCACATATCGATGAAGGCTGTAATAAAGTAAACAAATGTTCTTACTCGCTCAACCAAATTAAAAAAGTGACTGACATAAAAACGTCTGTTATGACTTACCGAGCATATGACGAGTCTATACTCCGTCATGGACTGGTGATGTGGGGAAATAGTTCGGATTGGAGTTGGGCGTTTATTGCGCAGAAAAGGTGCATTAGGGCGATCTGCGGAGTACGACCTGATGAATTATGTCAGCCTCTATTTAAAGGTCTTGGAATACTGCCACTACCAACGATATATATTTAGAAGTTTGTGTTTTTGTACAGAGACACAAACAATTATTTGAAAAAACTTGTGCGATACAGACTACTCGCTCACGTAACCTACACAAGCTAGTACTTAAAGATATACCTAAATCGCAAAAATATGGTAAATGTATAACATTGTATAACAAACTCCCTGACGAACTTAAAACCCTAAATATTACATTGTTCAAAAAGAATTTGTACAAATGGTTCAATGAAAATAATTTCTATAGCGTGAAACAATTCTTGGAAAAAACAGTAAGGTTAAGTATTGGATAATATTTATTTAAAAAATTTAATTTAATTATTGTTATAGTAATATTACAATATATCTTTGATTTGCTATGCGACTTTTACTAGGTATTGTAATTGACATTTAACTAATTATTTTAATATTATTTCTCTATTTGTTAACTAAATCAGGTGACTAATGTATTTCAAATAGTTAAGGATAATTTTACATTATTTAAAAATATTTGCATTCTATGTAAAATAAGCAAAACATGAGCGCTCGATTTTTACATGTGAACAACACCTATACCATGTTTTACACAAATAAAGATTATTATTATTATTATTAAATAACTTATCTGGAGCCATTAAAAGGCATATGAATTCTCAAAAACACATGAATGCGGTAATTTCGTTTTGTAATTTTTGAAAAATTTGTATTGAAACATCTTTGTCGCGCCAGTTATCCGAGGAAATTACAAAAACCCAACATGCGTGTTGATCACAACCGTAGTGTTTTTCAAAGATTAGTCGATATTGTTTGCAATTTAGCACGATAAGAACTACTTTTCGGAGGTTATGATGAGTCGGAAACTTCATTTAATAGAGACAATTTTTTAGAACTTGTATCGCTTCTTTCGAAGTACGAAGTCGTGTAAGGTAGCATATCGTCAACTAAATACGCTAAATTGCTAACTCCCAAGCGTACTGCTTTTGAAGAATAATAAAAAACTGATTTAAAAATTAAATACTGAAGTAAGTGCAATATACAAAGTCTAGTATGGTAAAATTTCATTTGTTTCTTATTATGATATCAACATATTTGCATTAATTTCAATTTAATTACTCTTTACGGCCTAAAATTGGAGTTAGCGTATTTAACAATTGTAAATATATTTTTATGGCGATTAGTTTGGGAGTTATCAGGTTTTAATAATTAAAGTATTCTTATTGAAAACAAAGTAAAAAATAATATAGCTGTTAATATCGAAACAAATTCACAAAAATAAATTGAACATTACTATCACCAACAATTACGACTTTTACTCATATGGTAAATTGTTGTAAAATTCTCTGAAATCGGTTGGCAGGACTTCTTTAATTTGCTGAAGGTCGTTGTATTTTCGAGCTGTAATTTTCAGTCTGGTTTTATGCAAATTTTGTATTTCTCCAAAACTTTTTGCTGAAAAAGCTCCTTTCCTTTGGAGCAGCAGCGTCCATGGCTCTTCATACCGCAATTTATACGAAATTCTCCCGATTGAGAATACATGATTGCACGAATATCGGTGACTTTAGGGTCTCCCGCTGATCGTCCAGGGCGAATGCTTTTGTAGCTTGAAATATTACGGAAATCTTTGAAAACAATATGTTCCAAATACTTGACCTCAAATGGATTATTGCGCGCAGACTCAATAATTTGAAAGTAATCCGCAGGAATATATATATGATTCTATTACGCATTCTCCGTTCTATCAAAGAATGCATAGCATCCACTTCCATTTGTGTGTGGCCAACTTCAAAATATTTCTGTTCGCTAGTTATTTTGTTATTCACTGCCATATTTAAAAGCGCATTTGACAAAGTCACATTGCGATTTTGATAACCACAGCCATCAGAGTAAATAATTATATGTATATTTGTTTTGTTTTCCACTTTAGATAAAATATTTTCCTCAATGAAATATGTCCAAATAGAAGCACACTTATCTGCCAATAGCCATCTTTGGTTATATTATTATAAAACCACAGATTATGCACTTGAAGTTTAGTTTTGTTGTACATATATAATGTGCTGACATTTTACTTAGATGCCATTAAAACTGCTTGAAGATCTACTGTGAATATCAAACTATTATTCTCTTTATCTGTTTGTTTTTCTTTTCTAGCTTCTTCTTTATTCAATACATGTAATTGGTAATCATGTTCTTCTATTGTCCCAGCCTTATATCTTGCACATATTTTACATTCGTCCTTTTTGGGTAAAAACAGAGAAAGATTTTTCGATAAAATAGCCTCAAAGAAAGTAGTTATAGATAGCGGTTGTATGGTGTGCGATTTGCACCAATCAGATACGTAAAAATTATATAAATCCATTTTTGAAGGAAATGAAGCTCGACAGTAATAGGATTCCATTTTTGGTAGGGAGTCAAAAAATTCGGCCATTGATTTTAGTCCGTTTGCAAAAGGGTTAACTTTATCTTTAGTAACCCTAAGTTGACTAGGAATACAAGTATTATTTTTCATTCTATCTTTCCAAGCAATCACAGTCATTCTTCCTATTCCCAAATTAGTTAAATACATAATTTTGCAAACTCTTACATAACTACCATCAGATGTTTATAAATTATACGAGAATGATTGTGCTCGTCGAGAATTATCAGACACTTTTTGATCCCTGTGACGTTTTGTTGGAACTGACTGAACATTATCATTAACAAATATTTTCTTCCATGTATATGCTTTCCAATATTGGTTGAATATTTTCATTCTTTCATCATCTCTTACAATGGCACACTTAATTATGCCTGATTTTATGGTACATTTGCATCTGGCTTTTAAACACTTTGGTTCTCTTAAACTTTCATAGACCCATTTCGAATTTATTTTTATTTCGCCAAAATATTGAGATCTCTTTTCGCGCAACTTTTTATTTTTTTCTGCAAAGCAGGTATTTTTATTTACTTGAGATCGTCTTTTTCTGAATTTACTCTTCTTAGGCAAGGCAGTATCGCTATCATTTTCTGAACTTGATGAGTATGGAACTAATTTCGGATGGCCTAAATGATCACTAAAATTGGATATTAAATCACAGTTTTCTATATAAGTATTATTAAAAATTTTGGGCATCGGTGAATCGTAAACCATAACATTATCATTAATTACTAAAGAATTGATATTGCCAATTATGTTTGCTTTTTTACTAGGTGCGTCAAATATAGTAAGAAAATCAGGAACATCAACTATTTCAATCTGTGCATTTTCTACTAGGGAGTAATGTTCGATATTATCTTCCAGCGGTAAATTTAAACTAGATTCAATAGGGTAGTCTATCATGTTCATAACATTGTTTAATGTGTTAGTGTATCTACTATCCTGATGAACATCAAAATTATTGTGAATAGGATTATTTCTCTTATTAAGCAATAATTCTTGTCACGTAGTAAGAAAATCGCTCTGTTGTTCCTTATTAAGAGTTAAACTGATAAGCTTCCTTGCTCTATCTGAAGCCATCTGTAGATTAAACAAAAGCAAAATAAGCCGTCACACCAAGCAAAGGACATAAATATTTTTTTAAATACTAATAATGCTATTAAACATTACTAATATTTCCTTTAACCACTTCTGGTAAGCTTAAAATGTTTGTGCTAGAAGTGGTTCACGACAATGGTCGAATGGCAGATTTGAACCCACGATCTTTCGAGTTGGCGGTCTGCGCTCTGCCATTAGGCTACTGATGCTTCAATTGAATAATTGAACCCACAACCTAAGTAGTAAAATATTATATCGTTACTACTGTGCTGTCGAACACCATTACAAAACCAAGCACATTAAAGAACCTTAACCAGGTTCAAACTACCAAAATAAAAATATAAAACTAGTACGTAAAAAATAAAAATATCTAACTCCTAAACAATAAATGAAAAAGCAAGCAATAAATTATGCTAACTCCCTTATCATGCAAGTTTACATTTCGTTTGTGTATTGGTATCAATTATTCTTAGATATATGTATCAAAATAATAAATACATTATAGAATAGTACTTAAATTTTACATAAAATACCAGTTCCGTGCCAAGTTGCAAAAAACCTTATGTTTTAGAATAAAACTCTCGGGAACACTGATAGTACTGCGTACGCAACTAGAAGATGGCGTCGAATGGTGGGAGTTAACATGATTTGAGTTGGAGTGCGCTCCACACGCGTGGAGTTAGCATAAAAGATTGCGGCGCGAAATCTATAACCTGGGTTTAGTTTACGTAGTTAGCATGTTTGACGATTATGCGTTATTTTTTTCTCTTTCGTTAGATACTAAATAGACAATTTGGCCAAAAATTGAGTTAGCAGCTTAGAAGTTTTAGCTGAGGATATGCAAAATCAACAAAGCGACAAACGGGCGACTTATTTATCTAGTACAATCCAAAATGACATTATTTATTTTGTCGCTGATGAAATATTTTGTCGCTGATGAAATGAAAACTCGCATCAAGTACGAAGTAAAATTTTCAAAATTCGTTTCAGTTATTATTTCCTTATATCCACTGTTTTTCTTGGCATCACTCTCGACGCAAAGCTTCAGTGGGCCCCCATATGTCCAAACTAGCAAGCAGACTAAGTTCTGCAGCCTATGCTGTAAAAAAGATTAGAGCTCTCACTAGTGTCGAGACAGCTAGATTAGTTTATTTCAGTTATTTCCATAGTATAATGTCTTATGGGATTTTGCTATGGGGAAATGCGGCTGATTTTGAAACTATTTTTTTTTACAGAAGAGGGCCATTAGAGCTATTTACAACCTAAAACCGAGAGAGTCTCTTAGAGATAAATTTAAAGAAATATCTCTTAGAGAGTATATTTACGAAAATTTTATGTATGTTCACAAAAACAAAGGTAGTTTTAGTAAAAAAGTAATGTACATTCTGTAAATACTAGGAACAAACACAAGCTAGTGATACCAGTTTCTCGACTCCACAGAGTCAGTAATTCATTCATGGGGCAATGTATACGCTATTACAACAGGGTCCCGGAAAGTGTACAGGCTCTCTCTATTACCAAGTTTAAATGTATTGTTAAGTTGAAACTGTATAAAAGGGTTACTATAGTATAAATGAATACATGGTTGATAATACCCCCTGGGAATGAGGTGGTCGCTTCCAAGCTGTTTCTAAAATAAATTTTGTATCTATTATTATTTTTATTATTTATTTATTAAGAAGAAACATAATATACAAATCACAAACAAATCAAATCTAACATAGCTTGTCGCAACTTTAAGTTTTTCGTAAAATGTAATTTGCTTAAACTCATATTTAAACCCTACATTCTGTATTGATTTTATAGAAAAAAAACCGTATCACAGTAATGCAGTATTCTCCGTTATGAAAAATTAAACATTGTTACATCAACAGACTTATGCGATAAACAAACACAAAATTTGAAGGTAGATTGTGTTCTTTTTATACAAAATAATAAGTGATTTTACTAAAACATAGTACATTCAAAACTTACCGATGCTTTGTTAATTCTTTTCCTATATACTTTATTTATTTTATTTAGGTATCTTTTCTAAATATTTGAATCAGTAACTATAAACCTAGGATATATAAAGTAATAAGTATATCGATCATTTCATATAGTTTAATTTGTATAAAATGTGTATGGAGATTAACTGAATGTGAGATTCATTTGTACTTATACGCTAATATTAATATAATTAATGTATAATAAATATATACATAAATATAAATGGTGTGTTATTTGTGTGTTATGATGTGTAGTGTATGTTTTTCAATTCATGCTTAGGTTAACGACTTTAAGATGTTTTCTGTTTCTTCGTAGTTCAGTTTTTTGAAAAAAGTATTTAAATGTTTTTTAAGTGATAAGTACTGTCTTTTCTTAATGTTTATTTGTTTATTAATTTTATTGTAAACTAGTGGACCAAGAAATTTACAAAAAGAATGAGCAAATTTTGATTGTATTTAGGAATGTTGAAAACTAAATCCTCTCTACGGTTTCCAGAAGATTTCACAGAGGGCTGTTTATGTTGCCGTCATATAAGTTGCTTTAAAAAAAGTTGTCGCACAGTAAGAATGTTAGTTTCTTTATAGAGATTATGAGTTGGATACCTATAATTTTTAAAAGACATAGTTTTTAATATCGTTCTTTATACACGTTCTAGCTTAAGTAAAAGAGTTTTACATGCACCACCCCATGATATTATGCAGTATTGTAATATTGATTGACAAAATGAATGGTAAACTGAGATAAGCAATTCTTTATAACATACATGGAGCAGATTCTTAAAGATATAAGTTAGGCGTCGAACCCTTCTAGACATAGTATCTATATGCTTATCCCATTTTAAATGTTGATCTAAAATTACACCTAGATATGTGACAAAATCTGTTCTCGAAATATTCTTACACACACAATTTAATTTGTTAAAGCAGTTGTGACATTTAATGTTATATGTGTCTCGTTTGGGTAATGAGTTAGACCTTATTCCATAAGCAATATACTGAGTTTTATCAATGTTTAAGGTAAGTAAATTATTATCCAGCCACTTGCTAACAGTGTTAAGACCTTCCTCCGCAATTTTAAAAGTAGTGTACCATGACTTAGAACTAAAGGTGAGAACCGTATCGTCTGCATAACTGAGTATTTTTCCGTTTTTAAGCTCCAATCTACATAAACCATCTATATAGATCAAGAATAACGTAGGTCCCAGGATACTACCCTGCGGCACACCAAACTGGATGCTGGATTCAGAACTAAACATTCCTTCAATTTTTAGAACTTGTTTTCTATTTGACATGTAATCACTAAATAGTTTTAGAGGTGTGCCACGTATACCAATGATTTCTAGTTTTTTCATTAATATAGGGATAGAGACTGTATCAAAAGCCTTGGCCAAGTCCAGAAAGATACTAATACATTTTTCACCAGCATCTATCCTATCAACAACATAAGAAACTAATTCTTCTAAAGCATTATTAGTCGATCTATACTGTCTAAATCCAAATTGGTTAGTGGGCAGTAGTTTAAATTTCTCAAGATAATTTATGAGTCTCTTGTTAATAATCTTTTCTAACACTTTTGATAGCGATGGAAGAATAGAAATTGGTCTATAGTTTGATATGTCGTCTTTGTCCCCTTTCTTGTATAGAGGTATGATGATTGATTTTTTAAGAGCATCCGGAAAAACGCCTTGTGATAGACATAGGTTGACAATATACGTAATTGGAGTAGCAAAAATATATGAATATGTTTTCAAGAAATGTGACGGAATGCCATCCCAGCCAGCTGAAGAAGTGGTTTTCAATGTTTTAAGAGTAAGAATAATCTCATGTTTATCAGTGGGAAGAAGTACGCATGAATGAGGATAGGCATATGAAGAAATTATACTTTTACTAAGCTTGCTTTCAGTAGTTGTAGTTCTTTGAAAAATATTTTCGGCTAATCGATTTCCAGTGGTAGCAAAGTAATCATTAGCACAATTCAGCGAGTCTAAAATAGTTGATTTACCTTGAAGAAGGTTGAAACAGCTTTCCTTTTTCTCATGTAAGTTACAAATACGTCTAATGTTCTTCCATTGTTTTCTAGTATCACCTTGGGTTTTCAATAATTCTGATCTTTCATAGGAATTTTTAAGTTTTTTTAGCAAGTTATTGCAAGTATTTCGATATCTTATGTAAGTTATCTTAAAAATAGTATTTAGAGGGTCAGATTTCATTTTTTGGTGTAATCTATCTCGATTTTTTATACACCTTAGTAACCCTGGTGTCATCCAAGGTTTTAGTAATCTTTTTCTGTTAGATGTTTTGCATATGGTAGTAAATTTAGTCAAAACAGAACTTACAATAGATAAAAAGTTACACGTCGCTACATTAGGATCAGTTACACTTAAAATTGTATTCCAGTCAAAATTCGCAAGCTCTTTGGCAGCCCTATGAAATTTTGTTGTGGTACTTATTAATTCTCTTTTAAAGTTATCAAATATACTACTAGTCGATACTGAAAGAAGTACAGTATAATGATCCGTTATTGTAGTGCTACATACAATAGTTGTAGTCTGGAATTTCGTTTTAATACAACAGTGATCAAGGCAATTAATTTCACGAGTGGGTAACGAATGTGTCGGTAACAGACCGTGCAAAGCAAGGAGATCTAAATAGTCTGATGATCTATCAATCATTAATGTAAAATATGCCTTAAAAAAAAGTCCCGCTGGGTTTCTTGCTGGTTCTTCCCACGACAGAGGTTTTTTTTTCGAACCAGTGGTAAAGTAAAAAATGACTTTCAATAAGAATTACACATGTGATCTATATTGAATAAAAATATTCTTATCTATTCTTTTCTACTGACGAAACACCCGATGTAAGTCACAGAGAGCAATTGTGTCTGATT
Source organism: Parnassius mnemosyne (assembly GCA_963668995.1). NCBI lineage: Eukaryota > Metazoa > Arthropoda > Insecta > Lepidoptera > Papilionidae > Parnassius > Parnassius mnemosyne. The sequence continues at coordinate 34,886,302 of CAVLGL010000086.1, forward strand.
CTCCGATATTCGGGACAGTTTTTTGGGGTATGTAAATGAGTCTGAAAGTCGCACAGCAGACACACTTTGTAATATCATATTGTAATTGTTAAACAAACATGACTGCACTACAAAACTAGTTGTGCAAAGCTATGACGGTGCAAGTGTCATGTCCGGTGTCAGAAATGGAGTGCAACAAAAAGTTAAAAATGTTTGTCCCCAAGCCATGTATAATTGGTGTAATGCACACATTTTGGCATTACTTTTATTTAAATCTTTTAACAGGGTTGGGGGGGGGGGGGGGAGTCAGCACTTTTTTCAGCCCTTCAGGCTTTATTTAATTTTTTAATAACAGCTCAAAACGGTCGTTTTTTATGATGTTCATTGCAGCAAAAAATTGCCTAATGCCCCCGCAACTTGTTGCACGTATACGTCACGAATTGTGAATACAGTATTCGAACAAAAAGATAATCTGATTAATTTGTTTTCGAATATGTGCGACAATCCGCAGAACTGGGACGGCGATAGGATCTTAGCCGCCGAGAATTTGAAAACACATTGCGTTCATTTAATTTCAATTTTTTTTTGAGTATTCCACCGGGTATTTGAAAAAATCCGACTACTTATATAATATTTTACAAAAATATCAAGTTGATGTCAGATATTGCAGTAATTAGTTCTGAATTTCAGTCCGATTTTGATAACATTTATCAAAACACATTGCAAAATAACTCTGCTCCTCGTTTGAGATGCAATGTGCGCTGTTCAGAAATTAATGGCCGATATTCTGAAATTTTCAAATTAAAATTTTTCCGTTCCGGTTTTCCTTTAGAGGCATTAGATTCATTATTTGAAAATTACGCAAACCATATTGATAAACAAACATTGTTAAAACCAATTGATTTCATTGTTTTCCTCCAATGAATTAAAAGACCACAATGTTTTCGATCTCATTGACTTTATAAACGAAAATAGTCTTAAAAAGGTCCTTTCCCCAGCTTTTAAAGTTAGCTTATCTTGTCGTAACTATTCCAGCCACAAGTTCCTCCGCGGAACGTGCTTTCTTATCTCTGAAGCGCATCCATACTTATTTGAGAAATACACAAGGTCAAGAGCGTCTTTTAAACTTATCTATTATCACAATTTAAAAACAGTTATTGGTACCATTAAAACGTTCACCAACATTTTACGCGGACGTAATCAAATCTTTCCTTAAGAAAGAGAGACGATTAGATTTAAAATATAAATAATTTGTTTTATTTTTAATTTTGTACATATTTTTTTTGTATTTCAGAACATATTTTCATGCTTTTCTTTTGTTCATGTTTTGTATTGTATGTGCATATCTTTTTCTTTCACTCAAGCAAACCCAAATGGCTTTTTTCAAAACCACCGAAAGTATGCAATTGCTGATATGTCATACAATCTATCTAGCAGTAGAATGCCTTCTGTGTGCTTTGTTAAACACGTCTTCGACAGCACTGAGTATGAAACTAAAGAGTGGAGGCAGATCATCTTTGTTGCCCTGAATTTAGTTGTTTGATTGTGCAATGGATTGCTTAGGTTATATGTATATTGTCTATTGCGCAGCCAAAAGTGCAAACTACGGCGTGACTCAGAAATGTCAGCCGAACTGTTATTAAGAGTCGTTCCTCTGTTACTCGTAATCCTACCAGTTGTCTCTACTGGAAGGGCCAATTGTAGCTCAATAAATATTTATCATAATATAACAAACGAAAGCTCCCCACATGTTTTTCAGTAAATACATAAACTATCCGAATATAATTGTGTAATTATTAACCGCCGTAACTTAATAAAAACTGTACAACGTACATGATTTAAGTTAATCAGCTGATATCTGTGCAATACAAAACATTTTACGCCAAACTGATATTCGAAGAAGCTGTATATGATCTAGCAACAAACCAACCTTTAGTTGTATTGTTGCGAGGAGTTGTTAAAAAGAGCACCTTATAAGGCATCTATGAGGTAAAGCTATGTTTAGCAGTTGAATTTTGATGAACTGTAATGATTATGATGCTAATAATGATAAGTAAGAATAAGCTTATGCCTTTCTAAAAGGCCGGCAACGCATCTGCAATTCCCCTGGTGTTGTGGTTTTTCATGGGCGGCGGTAGTCACTTACCATCAGGTGAGCCGTATTCTCGTTTGCCGCCTCTTCTATAAAAAAAAAGCATAAAAATAAAAAGTACGCACCTCTTCATGTGTTCGATGGCAGGGCTCAATTAAAATTAATACTTGGGAGAAGTAACTCGAAATCATTATAACTGTCAAAATTATTGTGCACCATCGTCTTACTTCGCCTCCGAAATCTGTACAGGACAAGCGATATCAAAACTTAATGTTTTTGAAAATATAAGTGGCGATGCGGAGAGAGGGTAAAGAGGCGGTGTGGCGAAGGTAGATGGTCCAGACCCCGTAATTTTAACGCAGAACCTTAATAATCTTTCAAAACTTAACTGAATTCGGCGTTAAGTAGTATACGTGACGCGGTTTCACAATTAGCTTTTACCATGTTGTTGCTGTGTTATATACGTTATAGTTAGCTGTAGTCTCCTGATTGTGTCTTATGGTAAGTAGTCTACAGTCGTGGCAACTTCACAAAATGTGCTCAAAAAAAATTTCTGAACTGATATATATTATATAATGATAACAATTAATATAATAATAATTATAACGAATTAGTTACTTTTGGATCTCGAAAAATTGGGATATTTGGAAACAAAACAATCTTGAAAAACCTCATATAAAATAAAAATTAAAAATCATCACATATGTACATGGGCCGTAGTGCAATGTTTTATGTACTGAGAGTCAACCCGCTGAAATTACATTACATGTGTTAGTGATTACAATAATAAGGTAAGGTGTATGTCAACAATGGGTCGTTAAGCCTGAGGAAGAAGCTTATTAACTATTATATTAAAATTACTTACTTTATGTTTAAACAATAAAAACAAATTAAACCAAACAAACTATTATTAGGAGTCTTTACCAATATCCAATACCCTATATCAGGGACGGCGAACCAATGGCACGCGTGCCACCGCTGGCATGCGACACGACATCTTGCGCGCACAACCGATCAAAAAGTTCACTATGAAGTATTATATATTAATTTTCAACAGTGGTAGAGCCACGCGGCAGCTTTTGCTGTCGCACGGATGGGCCGGCTCGAACCGGGGTGGTACCACGACCTCACAGAATACCAGCGTGAAGTAGAGGTTTACCTCTGCGTTTCGCTTGGTGAGTGCAGGTAGCCGGAGGCCCTTTTTACTGGAAATGAGGCATTCCATCTTAGTCCTCACGGGTGACAACGCATCTGCATTTTGATTCGCAAACGAGGATTGATGTAGATGTCTATGGGCCGCAGCAACCACTTACCATCAGGTGGACTGTGTGCTCGTTTGTCACTCTTATCCTATATAAATATATTACCACGGAATAAATATAGTACAAAAAATATTACAAACGCGAGTGATCATCCTAGGCTACGGTGTGTTGGGGTGCGGTGCGCGGAGCGGCGATAATCATGAAGTCAAAATTATTTTACGGCACGTCTATGGCCTCATAAAATATTTATTTAGAGAAATGGCACGTTGATACATAAAGGTTCGCCAACCCTGCCCTAATATAAATCTTTGATATAAATCTGCGTATATAAATATGTATTACAGTCCTATTTATATTTTGTATTTGTAATAATATTTACCTGGTACGCATAACGTTATTAACAACTGATGACTGAATGTAAATATGCCCGATGTTGTAGATACAAATATGACGAAAATCATAATTTCGTTTTCGTCATTAAAATCTCTTATCATGCGGCATAACTGGACGTAAGAATTAGAAATGTCACGTAGAGATCTTCTGGCTGCGAAGAATTGTATTTGAGGAATCACAAGGTATAGTCACGCAAAGTAGAATTTAATCTTAAAACCTAGTAGTAAAAAGAAAATAGCAATTTCAGTGTCATTTAAAAAGTTAAGAATACATTGAAAACTTCAACTGACTATGTGTGCACGTGTTGATGACTATCGATACACTTATGTATTAATACTTTATATATTAAAACACTTTTTCATGGTGTTTGTTTAGTTCTAATTTAGAAATCGAACAAGATAAAAATTAAACGGCAATCATTATACAAACTGTTTAGCTCCTGGGTGTTCATCAGCTCTCTAAGGCGCTTGTTTATTTGTTTAAACGCAGACTGTAGTCGAATAACAAAACAAGCAAACTGCATGAGAAGGAGAAGAGTCATGCTGTACTCGAAAATAAAAAGTCCATTTAGGCATATTATTATCGCTGGAACAATTTAACTTTCTTAGTATACATAGATAGATTAAGTACTTCGAAATGTTTTATTTGTAACCAACGCACTTCTTTCTATTGTTGGATAAGTATATAATCCTAAATACATAAACTGAGTTATATATGAAGTAACTACAAGACAAATCACTCCAGCGCTTAAGTTTTTCTCATTAAACTGTTGCGTTAGATCACACCTCATATCTCTGTGCACCTGAAATATTTAACCTTTATTAAAAATGTTTGTTTTTTAATTTGTGTGACAACCGACCTTACAATTGGTAAGGGGCTACTGCAGCCCATGCACACCTGCATCAAACTTTCAACAATGAAGGCACAAAGTTCCTCAAAGTCTGTAATTGTTCTGGTTCTCATACACTTCAAGCCCGAACAGAAGCAATAGGAACAGCAGTGCAGTATTTAGAGGCAGACATAGAACAGGGTGGTTCCAATCCTGGCGAACTTCTAGGCAAAAAAGGAGTTCTACACCTATACTGTCGGTAGATGTAAGAATTACTTTGTACTAAGTTCGTAATCGGATGATTATTTGATAAAAACTAGCTGTGTCTGCGATATTATATGCACAAACGTGTATGTCCTGCGCATCTTACTAATACATATATGCTTAGGCAGAGGAATCTCTGTTATTTATTAGGTGCAATAACTTCTTATTAAACTTAAATGACAAACATATTACTCCATAGCCCTTTTAAAAAATAAAAGAAGGCCCGTGTCCAGTTATAGCATAATATTCTGGGGCAAAAGTTATAAGTATAATATTAAGGCAGCGCTTGCACTACAAAAAATGGCGATCCGTACCATGTTACGTATTCCACAAATTGAGTCGGGTAAGGAACATTTCCGAAATCTTGCCATATTAACGGTCCCCTCTCTGTATATCTTAGTTTCACTTACTTATTTAGTAAAGAACTTTCACAAATATGAATACGAAAAAAGGAAAAAGAGAGAAATGACCCGTCGAAAGATTTAAAAATTTCTATCACACCAACATTGAATGTTGTACGCCGTAGCACAAGATATCAAGCCATTGGACTATTTAATTATTTGCCTACCTCATTTAAAACTATTTATTACCACCACAAATTTCAAAATAAATTAAAATCATTATTAATTAAAACAAGCTACTACTCAGTTGACGATTAATTAAATGAGAAAAATAAACTTAATGGATGTTAATTTTTATTGTTTATCTACTGTATAATTTATAATATATTATGACATGCAAAATATTTAATTAATTTCTTAAAATATGTTTAAATTTTATCGATTCAAATTTTAATTAAAATAATTGCATGTAAATGTTGGTCTTTATCCATGTAATAAATTTCCAATACTGTATGTAATATTGTTCTATGGAATAAATGACTGACTATGACTACCACAATAATCTAAAAAATATTATTTATATATCTGGGCGGGCTATAACTCCTTGAAGGACCTTTTATTTGATAGGTTGAACTAAAAACTCGCTGTAATTGACAAAACTTGCGTTGCCGGAAGAAAAGTATCTGCATTCGACAAAACGATAGTTGAGGGAGTTCTTTTTAGTTTCTTCTTTCAATTGTTATTCCTTATAGTAACGCTTTCCTTCATATAAAATTAGACAAAATTTGTCAGAGATTAATGCTGGAGTTAGTAACACGCAATAGATTCACAAACAGCTAGCCGTGTGAAAATCAGATGATATTGAAGTAACACGACGACGATCACACCGGCCACACTCAGCATCTGACCCTTAGTTTTTTTATAGGATAGGGTGACAAACGAGCACACAGTCCACCTGGTGGTAAGTGGTTGCTGTGGCCTATAGACATCTACATCTATCCTCGTTTGCGAACCAAATGCAGAAGCGTTGTCACCCGTGAGGACTAAGATGGAATGCCTATTTTCCAGTAAAATGGGTCTCCGGTTCTCTACACTCATCATACGAAACACAGCAGTGTTAAGCTGCTACTTTACACTGGTATTCTGTGAGAGCGTGGTCCTTCCCCGGTCGAGCCGACCCATTCGTGCTACAACTATACTACTAATATAGCTGCAGCATGGCTCTACCCCGCATAAAAATATACGTATAGTGCCATTATTTGCAACTTTTTACACATATAGTACACTATTTTCACGTAAATAATTTGGTAAGGTTTCCTTGGCATGCCGAAAAATTAGCCTATCAGCATTTTCTTCCCAACTTTGTACGCGTCACATCGACGTAAAAAACTTAAAACTTAGCCAGACATCACTGAAAACAAATTACTTTAGGTTTAGTGGAGATTAGTGTGCACAAACGTAGACAAACAGAAACAAATCTATTTACGGATTTATTTTAAGTATGGATGTGTTGCCAGAAATAAATTATGTGATTTAGAAAATTTATTGCGAAAATGATGGTAAAATAATAAAGCTGAATTAAAAAGTTAAGAGATACTATACTGAAACCTTTTCTATTTGCTTCAAATATCGAAAAAATTTTTTCATACGTGTTCGCCCGTTGTATATCCCAAAACCTATGATTATCTTCATCATCATAAATTGACTGATATACGAGATTATAGATGAAATATTAAAAGCCATTAGAGCATCGCTCGTACCATAATTCTGCAAGTCCATGATAAATCCTACAAAACCTGCAACACCTGCAAAAAATCCCTTTAATTAGTTCATATTAATCTTGTTCTTAAATTCCAGATAGACCATACCAAGTAGTAGCGGTGTAAGAATATCCACTACCCTATGTCATCCCGTCCGTTTCATAAGAGGCAACAGAAGGAAATGCAACAGGAGGTGGGCAGCGGTGTCTTCCTGATAACTATTACTAAAAGTAATAAAAAACTGCACTTGCTAACTCACCTGACAAGCGAATGAAATGGCAACAATAGCAAATTTTCTCCAACGAGACAATCTATGGGGTAGGTCTATGTTCAGCAGTGGACTTTTGATAGACCTTTTAATTGAATTGAATTACTTAATAAATTTAAGTATTTCACTAGGTGTTAGGAGAGCAGACGCATTAGTATCCATTTCTGCAGCCAAGAAGCAGTACTTGCACTGATGTGTTCCGATCTGAAGAGCACAGAGAGCCAGGATAATTACAGGCTATTTAAAAGTTAAAATTACAGTCTAGAAGGTGACAACGCATCTGAAGCCCTCGTTATTTGAAGTCGACTGGAGGTGTCTTCGGACTGCAGTAGCCACTTATTACCCGATGTTCTGTAGTTAGTACAGGGGTACAGTAGCAGGCGGATCACAGTAACAGATGTCTCGCGCCTTATATTTTTAACGTTTAATATAAATAAGATATACTGCGATATATCGGAAGGCATATTATGTACATATATCGGAATTTTCTGGCATTACTCATTATCGCCTATTACGGCACCCACTGAACAAAATGGACTGATAGTGACGTAAGTGAAATATAGCACAAGATAATGTAAATTTTAAAGTCAAATTATACCGCGTTGCGCTGAAATGATCCAATTCACAAACTCGCCAAATTAATGATCCAGAAGCTCTTTTTTCAATTTATTTTCAAGAATGAGTAGGGCTACTGCCAAAAGAAAAATGCATTTATCTTTCCAATCTGAACAACTTTATATATTTGATGCTTGAAACATTTCTGCACAACACAGTCTAATTATAATATTATAATGATACTTACTCAAGACTGTGAAAAGAAGCCAGCCATATAAAACTAATGAGTTAGAAATTCGAGCAAGGTAAAAATTGCCAAGCGGTTTCAAATCTATAGGAGCGACACCGTGAAGGCAAGATAAACGTAACGCCGTATACAAACACCCGCCCACTAAACACGACTCTTCATCGTGAGCCATTTTTCTTTAATTTAGCTTATTATACTTTTTGGGACAATTTCAAGTCCAACGTATAATTACTTAATACGACATTGATTTTGATAATTTGTTGATACTAATAGAATTATATTGAAGGGAATTTAAATTTGAATCATAATATATATATATATATATATATATATATATATATATATATATATATATATATATATATACGTTCTCTCTGTTATGACTTATGAGCCGCTTCGTCTGAGTGATGTCAGGTCTAAAATGACTGTACATGGAAAATGATCGATTTAAAAAACGGTAACGCCCACCTATAAGGGTGGTTTCACACATTTCCGAGACGTTAAAATCGAGTCAGCGTATTTGATATCCCATCAACCCATGCGGTTTTTTTTTAATCGGCAAAATTTTATCGCTGTACACATTAAATACTCGCGTTATTTACTCCAAGTAATGTCAAATTGCTTGTGTAGACAAGAACCCACGACATTTATGTTACGAACTACGAAATAATTGACGTTAACAAGTCTTAACCATAAGCCTACTGTCACTTCTTTCTATTTTAAATATTTTTTATATTCTGTCTATTTTATTTTATTTTTTATTTTATATTATTAGGGATAACAACAGCCTTCATTCTGTGATACATAATTCTTATATAATATGTCTTTATATAGGGCCAATAACAGTCATCCACTTTTTACAATTTAGCATGAATCAGAAGTAAGAAAATAATAGTAACAAAAACTTTGATCAAAAACAATACTAAGTTTGTCATGGCTGATCTAGGAAAATATATATGCTTTAATAAGATAATATAATATATATACATATATACACATACATATACATACACACACATACACATATGTAGACATACATCAACATCACATATAATCAAATTTATTTAAATACTTATGCATATAGGTAAACATATATATACAAACATAAAATAAATAAATATACATACAATATACCCACGTACACACACATACACACATTACACACATATACACACATTATATAAAATTCCTTTTATGTCAATTAGCAAATTGGACATCTAAATTGATGCTACTACGGATACCCTAAATTGAGATGCTACACGGATACCAACATAAACAATAAAGATTAATTGTCTACTCCTGTCAAAGCATATTAAAAAAAATCTATCGATACTTTATTTAATATAGTTCAGCTTGGCAGCTTGAAGATGGATATTTTTCATGGTGGAGAACAAGCACACAGTCCACTTGATGGTATATGGATGCTGTGACCCATTGACATATAAATCTTTCCGCCCATTAGTTTGTCACCCCTGACGGCTAATATGGAAAGCTTTGTTTCCAGTAATAAGGGTCTCCAGTTCTCTTCACTCACCATATCAGTATAACCTAACAACATTAAGCTGCTATTTTATGCTGGTATTCTTTGAGAGCGTGGTTCTTCCCTGGTCGAGCAATGGGTGCTACAATAATAATATAGCTGCTGCGTGGCTTTACCACGAATTAATAATGATCTTACAATAAAGAATTATCGTATTGGATTTCCTTTTATACGCACAGATAATTTTTTGATACATAAATTTGGTGTCACAAGAGGTTAATGCTAACCAGGGCCATTAAAACTAACCCTTTACCATAAATATGTATTTCCATGAAATTTGGTAAGTAGCCGGGAATTACACACAATTACACACGTGGGAACGATTGATACACGTTTATGTGTAAATCGTTAATTCCCAGATAAACAGACGAAATACAGGCTAACATTTTAAATATCACTAATCTGGCTTCGTTATCCTTTACATAGCCACTTAGATTTGTTCTTTACAGAAAATTTTAGAAATTATCACAACTTTTTAATAGGTGTATTATAAATTTTATTAAAATAAAATAAGTAAAGACGCAACCTTAAAACAATATGTAATTATAAAATGTTTATTTTGATAGAACCAATATGACACACACATTGTTATTGATCCAACAATTAAATTCTTATCAGATGTTATAATTTAATGTTAGACTTAAATAAGTATGCGGTACTGCGTAATTTCGAAACGTAATTCTCTATTCAGGTTTTCTTTGTTTATACCATTTTATGATGTTCCTATAAGCATAAAGTATGAGTTATCTTAAGTTTCAGTCATGTCAATCATTACAGTTCAGTTAAGATCATGTCTGGTGTAAAATAAAAAGAGCCGAGTGTACAATGATCGCTACATCTGGGTTTGTAATCGATGGTGCATTCGCTCTTGCAAATTTCACGCTTGTGTGGATACACTCCACTACATCTAAAACAGCTCAGCTCCATCTACGTAGCGCCTATTGCTAAATCCTACACAATTGGCACTTGTATCATAATCACAGTTTTTAAAGAGTTTAGTTTTAACTAGTTTTTCGTTCGATTTATTGCTAGAACTTCATCTGTAAATGTAAATGATTACCTTTCTACGTTATTGGCGACTGAATAAGCGCTCATCCATACTCCATACTAATATTATAAATCCGAGAGTTTGTGCGTGTGTGCGTGTGTGTATGTTTGTTACCTCATCACGCTCAAACGGCTTGACGGATTTGGATGAAATTTGGTACACAGATAGAATATAACCTGGAATAACACATAGGATACTTTTTACAATAACGTAAAATAACTTTAGTAAAAATTATTCTTCTTCCGCGGGAAAACACGATATTTCCGACAGCAAATCGCGTTGATAAACTTTAGTTTAGCCATGCAAACTAGAGGACGCTGTTAAATTTTTAGAACAATTTAACTAGAAAAAAGAAAATATTCGTTTGTTGTGTCTTTTTGAATTTCATATTTCGTGAGTTTTTTTATCTGATTTGGCGATTGTTATAATTTTCTGATTTTGCTTTCGTTTTGGTTTGGTTAAGTACGTATACCTAAGGTTGGTTTTGGGATTTGGAATTGATAGTAAGATTCTGATTGTTTATTTAATAGTAAGTTAAGAGTATTTAAGTTACATAAAAATATTAGTAGGTAATCATTTGATTTAAGTTTGATTTAGTTAGTGTATTAATTAAGTTTACGATAATTGGTAGGTTTGGTTGTCATTTCGACATATTAGATTTATTTTGTAGGTAGGTACTATATTTTTAATTAAAAAACTCGCTATGACTCGCAAACGCAAGTCTAATCTTTCACAGAGCTCACAAAGAGCTCGAGCTATGAACATCAGTGCAAACCGAAGAGCGTAGAATTTGGCAGGCACAGCGACAGAGAGATACTCGAGAGGGTGCAACATCAGCGCAGGCTGATGCTCGCCGTCAGCAGAACGCAGAACACATTACCTCTCAGCATGCTGCTGAGACACTAGAGCAGTCTGATGTCCGACGTTTAGATAATGCGGAACGCATGGCCTCAAAGCGTAACTTTGAGACTGCAGAAGCGGCGGCAACTCGACGTCTAGCAAATGCAGAGAGCATGGTCTCTCAGCGAGCCTATCAGCGTGCCTCTGAAGCTGCTGAAGAGTCGGCAACACGACGTCTTTTAAATGCACAACGTATGGCTTCTCAACGTGCCTCTGAGACTGCTGAAGAGTCGGCAATACGGCGTTCAGCAAATACAGAGAGCATGGCCTCTCAGTGGGCCTCTCAGCGTGCCTCTGAAACTGCTGAAGAGTCGGCAACACGACTTCTATTAAATGCACTGTGATGATTAAAAAAAATAATGTTACGATTTACGTCATAATTGAGATGGGTCATGTTTCTCAACTTGGAAAAATATTGGAGGGTAGGAGCTGGTTACGGACAGCGGAAGGCGGCAGTCGCGATCGCGAGAAGTGGTAATTTTTGTCAGACAATGGAAGTTTGATGCACAAAAGTTTACGTACATATTATAGCTGTGTATACAATATATTCGTGGAACGTTAATTTTAGAGGTGCAACGGGGTAAGTGTTTAATAGTATTTCTTATGTTGTAGTCTGAGTAACTTTGCGATAGTATTCTTAGATTATGCACTTATTTCAGTCTGTGGAAACGCCCATTAAGTTAATTGTAACCATACGCCTTCCTATATCTCTGGCAAAGAGTTATTAGAAAATCTACTTCGTCATAAAAATATGAGGACATAGAGAGATGATACTATATCCTAATTTGATTTTATTTTCTGACTTTGCATATTTAAAAATATGCAAAGTCAGAAAATAATTTGCTAAAGCACGCTTTTTTCATGTTCCAGTGGGAAAATCCAAATCATAATGTCGCGGGTGAAACCGCGGGGCGGAAAGCTAGTTAACAATATAGAAATTGTGAATTAAAATTTTGATTAATTGAGAAGTAACTTGTATGATTAAATAATTTAGAAATATTTGGAGATCAAGAGTCCGTTAACAAAAATTAGGCCAGTGCGGTGAACTCGTCCAACATCTTTTTAGAAATGACGTCTAGCTCTACTTCCTTGTAACGGTTCACTTTTTACAAATACTATAATCACTATCGAATTAGAGCCCGAATTTTGATTTCATTCGAAAACGTGTTTCGAAAATTCGACGGTCCCTAAGTAGAATCCTGTAAATGCAAAACGCAAATTTTACGGTAGAGCGATTTGAAAGTTTAAAATGCGATATATCGAAAATTATTTAAGCTATGAATGCTGACACATGGACATGCTGTTTAAATTTTTTGAAATTAGTATGGAAATAATATGTTATTTTACGCCGACATAAATATACGTCTGAAAAACCATTTTGTCATTACGTCGGACTCTATATTTTTCCAAATAATCTTCCATCTACAAAATACTGATATTTATATTGATAAATTATGGTAGGTTTTATTTATGGTATTCAGTTGATTTATAATTTTATTATCTTTTAAGTATAAATGTTGAGTTACAAAAATAAAATAATGCATTATTTTCTGAAAATGATTTATTTCTACAATTATTATTATTATTTGTTATAATAATTACAAGATGTTGTATGATAGCCACAATTATTATTTAAAATAATATTTAAAAATAATTCTGGTTGTTTTGTAGCTTAGGATAAAATGTTTTTAGTTTTAATTTTTTAAGGACCAGTATTTCTGTATGTAATTTTCTCTTATCATCTTATAATTTTTAAGCACTTTAGTTTTAATTAATTTCTTTAGAATAAATATAAAAAAGTGGTTTCGATTATGCAATAATCAAAATAAATAAAAATGAAATATTTAACTAACAAGAAGGAAAAAATCATATTTCATTACTTTTCTTTACTATTTTCCAAATCTGATATTGATAATCTGTCTCGTTCACACAGATATTTCAAGTCATTGTATTTTTGTGTTTGTATGCAAAATCAGCAATTGCTAACAATACAATCAGGATTATCTGAGGTCAAAAGAGAGAAGGAGGAAAACTTCGAATTCGGCAACATGTTCTATCACCGAGAGTGTGACCATCTGCCCCAAGGAGGTATCGGATTACATGTCATACAGGTTTATGCACACACCTCAGCACATCCCGATGATAAGGTGAAGGAAATGTATGAGGATATCTCTAAAGTCATGCATTCTACGTATTGTACCCACTATACGGTATTAATGGAAGACTTCAACACAAAACTAGGCACAAGAGATAACGGTGAGCTAAACCTTCATGTAGAAAGAGGAAATATTTATGACCTCTTTCTTTCAGAAGCGGCAACACAATATGGGACTGGTTGAGCCCTGAAGGTTTGATAAAAAAATGAGAATAGAATAGCATATAATTTATATTTAATTTCTTAGAATGAGTTCATTTTGGCGATTAGACGACAACTGTTCAGTGATGTCTATTAAGATCTATCGCAATGGTGATTCATTTGCAAGGGTGAAAACTGGCAGCGATCACTGGATGGTGAGAGACACACTGAAACTAAACGTAAAGCCTAAAATATCTAATGAAGTCAACGCTGCGCCCCCTCGTGCTTTAATCCAAAGCCCCGAAAACTTTCAGCTTGAGTTACAAAATGGTTTTGAGTACCTAGAAGAGTGCAATTCAGTGGATGATGTGAATAACAAACTCGTGGAAACTGTCCATGCGGTCTGAGCCAACTGAACAAACAAATCTCCAAATGCATGCGGTGGAACTTATGCAACTTCTATACAGCTCGTATTGAATAAGCGATCAAGCTGAACCAGGGCTCTAAAGTCGTTACCAGAGGTCTGTTACCCTAAAAGCCGACTGTCGAGGCTGAAGACCGAATCTGGCAACATAGTTTCTGGAACACCTGCCATTTTGAGTGCGATTGAGAGTTCTATGGGCAGCTGTATACGTCATCGTTGAAGCCACATGCAAGTGTGTGTAAGAATCTAACAGCAAATCTTATCGAGGACTATTCCGATGACATCCCGGACGCCAGGCTGAGCGAGATTAGTATGAATCCTCAGCACCTTAAAACGGCAAGGCCCCTGGCGAACATGCAATTAGAGCGGAACTTCTGTAAGCGGGTGGAAAACCAGTACTTGAAGCTCTTCAGAAGCTCTTTAATTTCGTATTAATAATTAATAATTCAGATATCTTAAGCGAAGTAGCAGGCGAATTTATTTTGGTAACGCTCTCATTTTTTGGTGCAAGAATCGCCCTTTCACATAACCATTTGTCTTCTGAATAAACGCTCGCAATTAATTCTGAATGACTCTGTATTAAATTACAAAAATCTCTCGTCAATTTAACGCAACCCTCAGCATCCGCTTCCAACCGCCCATCGCCAATTTTTAATAGTGTGTCAGCATAGTTTCCAGCATTGATATCATTATACAAATGCACTCTCATATTCGTAGTAAAACTGAATTTTGTCACCTTGTTCCATAAAATAGACGACTTGAGGCATGCTTTAATTTCATCTGCAGGTGTGCCCTTTTGAATGACAGGTAAAGTTTGGCGAAAGTCACCAGCCAGTAAAACTAACATTACATAGGTATTGCTGCGCAAATCCTGGAGCGTTCGATTAGTGCTTCTACAGCTTTTTTATGCGACATTGTACTTTCGTCCCACACTAAAAGTTTGCATTGTCGTAGCATTATACCTCGTGCACTATTTTTGCTAAAGTTGCAGATCGGCGATTCTTCCTGGGCTAGATTAAGAGGGAGTTTTAAAACAGAATGTTCAGTGCGGCCCCCACTTAGCAGCATGGCGGCTATACCGGAGGAAGCTACGGCCACAGCAATGTTTTTATCTTTCCGTACTTGCGCTAGTAATAAATTTAACAAAAATGTCTTCCCAGTTGTTCCAGGGGCATCTAAAAAGAAAAGTGCACCATTTCCTGATTCAATTTGTCCTAATACTTTGTCAAAATCTCGTTTTTGTTCGGGAAGCAAGCGGGGTACAAATTCGGCTACTTGCTGCTGCAAAGCTGGTATATCGTAGTTTGTTTCACGTATAATTTCATCACTTAGTTCATTTTCGGTTGTTCGCTGAAGGCTTATCATTCCAAAGTCACTTAATTACTTGCCTACCATTGCCATTACTTTATCTTCAATTTTTCCAAGTTGCTTCATTATAAATGTGTTCATTGTATGTCAAGTTTGCGTGTGTCTGCTGTAACTTTCGCAAAATATCTTCCGTCATATACTCTTTATATTTGTCCCACAATTCATGTGCATTAGATAGCCCGAAGATGATATGAGAGTTGCATAAAGATCCCTAATTTTGGCTGTTGACTGGCACTGCACAGCTTCCTCCATGGTTTCATCCCAGTGATTCTCGTTTTCTAAAAGATGTAAAGCTTCACATGCTTCTCTATAAGTTGCGCATTCCTGACCGTTGACAGTTTTAAGGTCTTTATATCCTGTAGGATCCCGAACATGGTGCAGCAGCAATCGTAAACAGAAACATTTAAAATTTGTTACATGGACGGTATACACACGACCAAGGGCATCTGATGACTATACTTTTTTTTCGTGTAAGAGTCATGCTGCAGCTATATTAGAAGTATAGTTGTAGCACGAATGGGTCGGCTCGATCGGGGATGAACCACGCTCTCACAGAAAACCAGTGTAAAATAGCAGCTTAACGCTGCTGTGTTTCGTATGGTGAGTGTAGAGAACCGGAGACCCCTTTTACTGGCAAAGAGGCATTCCATCTTAGTCCTCACGGGTGACAGCGCATCTGTATCTTTAGTCTTTATTGAGGATATATGTAGATGTTTATGCGTCACAGTAACCACTTACCATCAGGTGGACTGTGTGCTCGTTTGTCACCCTATCCTATAAAAAAAAAACACCGGGCCAATTTGCAACAGGCGAGCCTTGAATACAGCGTTTCCATTCCTTCCTGGATGTGTTCCAAGTATAATAGCGGGGACTTCAGAATATAACAACGTTTTTGCAAAGGGGTCGGTTTGACAAAGTTGAAAGAAGGCTGTTAGTGTAGTTTTTGGCGGTGATGCAATTCATTCTTGGAAATTTCTTTCGATGAAATATACACGCACTCCATTTTCTAAGTGCACAGCAAGGTGAGTAACTGTTGGGTGCCTTTCATGTAAAGGGAAGCCAAGGAGACCAAGGAGACGCCACGCTGCCTCGTTACCTTGACATAATGCCCTGCTTGAAAGGTCTGTACTTCATTAACGGGATTTACCTCACCTTCACTCCTGAGATTAAATATTGCTTGGTGGCTTCCTTTATTTATGTACTTACAGATATACTTGATTGCGTGGACAGAGCTACATGCTTCTACATTAATGTGGGTATTAAACATTTTACATAGAATGGGCGAATACGGGACATTCCAGCTGTTATCTAAGGTTTCGAACGCTCCAGAGCGAGATTTGATTGTAACTTTCCTGCCACCATCTTCGGGAGCTCTGCGTCTGTATAAAGGGTAGCCATTGTCATTGTGCACTGTTTTTTTTTAATAGCTGTTTAGGGAATTTCTTTGTACATTTTCCTTCTTTAATTCATGGCGATATTGAATTTCGTGCTCCACATGGACTGTGAATCATATTTCGGACGATGGTATCATACAATTCTTTATCTTGCTAATTACTCTAATTACTCTAGCAACTAAATCGTGTCTGTCAGTACTTTTTTGGCCCGGCATTAGCTCCTCGGTTATTTCTTTCCATGTGGGATTGCAAGTAAAAGTAACAAAAAGATCAGTTCTTCCGTAAGTCCGTACATAGGCGAATGCGTCTTGTGTGTACTCATGTAGGTAACGAGGACTGTTAACGAATGATGAGGGCAGAATTACCATTTTACCTAAATCTCTGGGGTTTATATTGCCGTCGCTAGAAACTGCATCTTGTAAATGTATATAACTCTCAACGCGCAGCTTTTTTTGATTTAAAGATATATAGCGGAGTTGCGTGGATTCCTTATGACTACTTTTAACATATAATATCGTCGCGCGCTGCGTAACGATCGAGACGCTAAGCTAATCTACGAATAAAAATTAAAAACTGGTGCTAAACTTCAAGTTTCGTCCTCAAACATACAAAGTGTTATAGTACAAGTAATACGTAACATAATGATACTTAAATCTGTGTGAAGTGCTTAGTTTATTTGTGTTAAAATCAAAATAACTTGTGTGTTCGTGCGGTACTCCTCAATTATTATCAAGTTATAAAGTCATAAGTTGAACTTTGGACCCTTTAATACCTCGTACAAACATACACGCATCTCAATAAGTGATTAACCATACTCTATATTTCGTCGCTCAACAAGGACAACAGCTAGCGAAGCGGAGTTACGGTCAGATTTAAATACTAGCAATTATATCTATAGTTCGAACCCAGGCACTACATTTTTTTTTTACAATTTTTTTTATTATTATTAAACTTTTCTTTTTGTCTCTGTTGGGAGAAGGCAAATAAAAACATTTTTATTATTATTTTGTAACCCGAAAGAAGTCAAAGAAGTGCAAAATGATCTGTGGGGGTTGCCGTCTATCACTGAACACAGATTGTTCCTTACATTGTCACACTTGTGATATCAACTATCACTATGAATGCTTAAAAATAAAGAAGGAGCAGTTTGTGTCGCTTTAGAATGAATTTCGTTCCTCTTGGACTTGCCCTGCATGTGTGAATGTAACAAGACGTGTGAAGACTAACTTGAGCACACCTGTGCGTCATAATCAGGTACTATCTATGGAACAGTCTATGGACTTATCGTGCGAGATCTTGAACAAAAGTAAGGCGCACATACCATCAGATTCGGTCTCCATCGAGAAATTTAATGAACTGCTTATTACTATCAATATGTGGCGTAACGATATGAACTCTAATATAATGAGTATCAGAGATGAAATTAAGAATGATATGAACTCTAACTTTACGAGTATTAGAGACGAAATTAAAAATACGTTAAGCGACATCCAATCAGAAATTAAGTCTCTCCAAGAGGAGCATGCCACCCTGAGACAAAATGTTTCTAATATAAACATTGAATTATCATCCCTTCAAAACGCCATTCAATTTCAATCTGACGAACATGGTACTCTGAAACAAAGAGTCGATGAAATCGCACGTATTGCTAGCGAACAGACCACATCAGCAACTGCAAGACTACAGTATAGAAATCTGCAACGTACCCGAGCGTAGAAATGAAAACCTCATAGGTATCATCGAAGCCATTGGAACAGCGATCCGCTTCCCCATTTCAAAGGCAGACTTAGTGTCGATACATCGGGTTCCTCACGCACACAGCAAAAATGATAGACCAAAAAACATGATTGCTAAATTCAGCACACTTATACAGAGGGACAATAGAATTGCTGCATATCGTAAAGCAAAATCACTGAGGTCTGATCAGCTCGGCATTCAAGGCCAATCTACCACTATATATTTGAATGAACATCTTATACTACAGAAGAAACAGTTATTTCGTAAATGTCGGGAGGTTGCAAAGGAACTACACTACAAGTATTCCTGGATCAGAAACTCCGCCATTCTTGTTAGAGAAAAAGACGACAGTCCAGCACTGGTCATCCGAGGAGAAGAAGACCACAAAAAACTTCGAATCACTAAAAAGTAGTGACTGTACTAATTCGATAAGTCTAGTCATAATTATATTTATAACGTTTTATTATCTTTTTGTGTATATGATCAATTTCATCATCTGCACTTACTGCTGTTTTCTCAATACTTGCTTAAAAGATCGACTGATCGACTTGCCCATCTGTCTGAGCAATCAGGAATATTTCTCACTATTTTTATTTCTCAATCTTAAAATTATAACAAAAATCTTTTTCTCATCATATACTAACCATTACTATCTGGCTTTCTACTGTACAATAAGACACAAATATATGCTATAAATAGCTTGTGTTCACAATCAACACTATCTTAGCAAAATGAACATAGTACAGTGCTCTTTTTTTTAAAATGAATAAAACGACTCAAACAAATCACCTTACTATTTATTATCAAAATTGTAGAGGTATAAGAACCAAATTAAACGCACTTTACATGAATATATTATCTAATAATTACGATGTTATTGTACTTACTGAGACCTGGCTGCTTCCAGACATTGCCAATGTTGAATTTATAGATCAGAGGTACGTAGTTTACAGATGTGACAGAGACCGCACAGCTACCAACAAACAGGATGGTGGTGGTGTTTTGGTGGCGGTGCTGCGTGGACTGAGACCTGCCATATTTAATACCTCAAACCCGGATAAATCTCTGCACCCTAAGCATCTTGAATGCATGCTGGTCGAAATTCCTAGTACAAGCCAAATTAGGAAACATGTAATTAGTGCAGCGTATGTTCCGCCTCGCAGCTCCCCGGATATATATGAAAAACACTTTGACCTGTTGCTTGATTGCCTTAATAACCCCCTTATTGATAGCTTTTATGTGATTGGTGATTATAATATTCCTGATATGACATGGGTTCCATCATCATCCTTTACCTCTACTTCTGAATATTGCGACCAACCTTTACCGTTGAATGGATCTGGATCCGCCTACACACATTCCTTATTATTGAACTTTATGGCATTTCTAAATGCATCCCAATATAATGGAATCTTTAATTCTAATGATAAACTACTGGACCTTTTCATCTCTAACACCTCATCTACTATTATAGCCTCATCGGATCCACTACTTCCTCCTGATTCACATCATCCACCATTTATTGCGATTACTGACATGCATCAGACGTATAAACCATTGAAAAGGCGCCCTCTAACCAAGTATAACTTCCATAAAGCAGATTTTGACCTCATTAATTCCAAGCTTGAAAACACAAATTGGACGGAACTACTGCAAACGCTTCCATCTGAAGCCTGCATTGAAACATTTCATAAGACCATAGATGACATCATACAACAACATGCACCACGTTCTAGTTCTCGCTCCGGAGGATTTCCTGTCTGGTTTTCACGTCCTCTGATTAAAACATTTAAATGTAAACAAAAAGCCTGGACTAAGTGGAAGAAATATAAAAACCCAAGTGACTACGTACAATTTTCCCAATATAGAAATACCTTCAAGATCCAATGCAAACAGTTCTATCGTAGGTATATGAACACTGTAGTAGAAAATATAACTAAAAATATAAAACATTTTTGGACCTATGTATCGAGTAGTAAAACTGAGACTAAAATCCCGTCTACTTTACATTACCACAACCTTAAATCTAGCGACCCCGAGACGGTCTGTAACATGTTCTATGACTTCTTTCAATGGGTATTTGAACACTCTTCCCCTTCTCTTTCGCATTGGCAGCCTCCATCCTGTACCTCAAGTCACGATATTTTAATTTCTAATCTTTACTTCACTGAAATTGAAATTCTAAATGAACTCAAAAATATAGATACTACCAAGGGTCCTGGTCCAGATGGCCTCCCTCCACTCTTTTTCAAACAAACTGCTGAAAATATGTATAAGCTTTTGCATATTATCTATAATAAGTGTTTGTCAGAGAGTGTTTTTCCTAGGAAGTGGAAACACGCAAATATAACTCCAGTTCATAAAAGTGGGTCAAAACATGATGTTGAACAGTATCGCCCCATCTCTATTCTCTCCGTCTTGCCGAAGATTCTCAAAAAATTAGTTCACAACCAAATTTACCCGATTCTACATAAGGCTATCATTGAAGAACAACATGGTTTCGTTAAACATAGATCTACTACTAGTAATCTATTAACCTTTACGAATAATTTATTTGAAAGAATTGATGACGGCTTTCAAGTAGATGCTGTATATACAGATTTTAAGAAAGCTTTCGACAAGGTGGATCATGAGATTCTTCTTAACGAGATTGCATTCAACGGTATTGGTGGTAATTTGCTGCGCTGGTTCGCATCCTATATTCAAAACCGTACCCAAAAAGTTGTAGTAAATGGATATCAGTCAAGAGACGTTTTGGTTACATCTGGTGTTCCTCAAGGATCCATTCTTGGACCAATGTTATTTATAATTTTTATTAATGATATAGACAAATGTTTCCTTAACTCCAATTTTCTATTATATGCCGATGACCTTAAAGCATACAAAACTATTAAAGACATAGATGACTGTATATCTTTCCAAAGCGAACTTGATAGATTGACAACATATTGCAACATTAATAAATTACAATTGAACATTCCGAAATGTCAATACATAAGCTTTACAAAAAAGAAAAATATTGTCCATTTTAATTATATCCTCTGTAAAAAGTCCTTGACCAGAGTGACATACTTAAGGGATTTGGGGATTCAGTTAGACTCTAAGCTACAACTAAACATCCATATTGATAAAATAGTCAAACAAGCTTTTAAAATGTACGGATTTGTAATGAGAACTTCTACTGATTTTAAACGAACAACCACATACTTATACCTCTATAAAACCCTTGTTCGTTCCCAGCTTGAATATGCTGTACCTATATGGAATCCCTACTATAAAGTATAAAAGAAGCTATTGAGAAAGTCCAAAATAAGTTTTTGCGTGCCATGAACTACAGATGCCATAAATCTTACATGTCTCGTATCCCATTGCTGAGAGAATTTGGTGTTTTGTCGCTTGAATGTAGACGTAAATATCTTGAAGCCATAACATTGTATAAAATAGTCAACAACAAATTTAGCAGTACTGAGTTAGTTTCCTATTTAAATTTCGCAGTTCCTAGAAGTGCTGTGCGCACTCGTAACTTGTTCGCCGTCAGTACATGTCGTACAAATACCGGCTTGCGCGCGCCAGTTCGCCGTATGATGCATTCCTTTAACGAGTTTTTCAATGATGGTAATATAGATTTGTTTACACCTAATGTTCTTGCTTTTAAAAGATCTATATTTGAAAAACTAAAAATTTAAAAATAATATTATTTTAGATCCATGTATTTTAGTTTTTAGTTATTAAGTTTTTATTCAGCGTGTGCGACAATTTCATTTAACATTGTAAGTAATATGAGGGTAGCGTTGTGGGCTACATTATTGTGAATACATCATGTTATTGTATTTTAGATATTACTGTATTTTGTAGCTGTTTGCTGTTCCTTAATAAATAAAATAAAATAAAAACGGATACTTTCTCTTTCTACCTTCACATACATGTCTACCAAAAATTGATGAAATAATTGTCTGCACCGGGCTAAGAGGTTAAAATTGTTTTCTCGCAACATCATTTGATACGCATAAAAATCCATATATGATACATTTTTGTTCGGAGTAGGCTCCTTTGTGACCGGGTTAATGAGTGGAATTTGAAAATGATAACCCTCTTGTCCTTTGCAATAAATCAATGGGTATTGCAGAGCGTCATAAAGCTTGTGTGTATCGGCTACCCGTTGCAATGTATTGTAACGAACCCCCCCCCCCATCTTTTTTTTCTTTTCTACTATATCCCACTTATACTTGTATTTCTTTAGAATCTATATCTGTAAGATATATAAATACATCTAATTTACGTGACCAGTATAACTTGATCTTTCTAAAGGTTTAAATATAGGCCGTTTAATAAATTTATGGCGTGATCGTCTTAGTTAGGACCCTTTTTTACGTTGTGTTTGTATAGTAACTTAGTTCTTTTAGGTGTATCTTGGAAGAATGAATATTCACGAGAGCAATCAAAAGCTGTTGGTAGAGTCTTATAAGCTAAAGAACCCCGTTCACGAAGACAGAGCTCAAAAAGGTTAAGAACAATAAATTGTCCCTATTCCACTTGTATCTGGTTCACAACAGTCAATTCCTTATTAATTAATCCCTTCCCGCTTGGAAAAGGCTCACAATATTTATATCAAATACCAGTTACAAGGGCTTCGCTCTCCCACATTTTAAAAAAAATGTGGAGGAGGTACACGGCCCCACACACGCCGCGCACGGTGAGCGCCAACCATTTTAATGCGCTCCCCCCGAAGGGTACGCAAAGTTGGGAACTGGACCGTAGTCCACAGCAAAATAACTGGCGAACCAGTAAAAAAGGACTTGGCCCCTTGATAGTGCGTAAGCACAAACATCGACCGAAGTCGCGCATGTCAATGCGTGTAAACGCCATACAGAATACGATCAAATCCAGCCACAGTGAAATGTACGTCACACGGGTTAGGCAACAATAGGCACACTGACCATAAAAAGCCTTCCGTGAGCGCCACCACCTGCCAGACCGCCGTTCCTGCAGACGTGATGTAAGTGTAAGGCATCACCACCAATTGCATGGTCAGCACGGCCAATTGGCCGCAGAGCGTGTCATGAGTCTACCGCTCACCTCAAGGGAATGGGGTCCCACGTTGCGCGGCTTTCGGCCGCAGCCTTGAGAGCCTCCTCAGATTCTCCCTCCAGCTACCACCCGCATGAGGTCAACACATATGCTCCACCAACCAATACAATGGCAGATATAGCCAATAGGCAGTTATAAGATAATATTAATAATTCGCCATCAGAAAGGGTTTGTGTCACTGACGTTGAGTATATGCATTTTTCGATCATGTTTGTCTCACCCACCAACAAGTTGCCTTCAATCTCTCAAAGGTGGAAACTTTATAGAGATATATTATTAAGTTGTTATATAAAACATCATGGAGGGCAGACAGTCTGCAGCCCCGCAATGAAGGGACCCGACTTGGGCAAAGCTACTTAGGTTGTGAGTCAAACCAAGACGCAGAGAGCGCCATTGAGAATAGCGACCCGCCAAACAACCATCGTAGAGACGCAATGCTACAGAATGCAACAAGCATCAATACGACTATCGTCGGGCTTACACCATCCCAAGGTCCCCCATACAGTCCCAGCAGACATCACCACCCGCATACCTCCATCGACCAGAACCACAAGATGCATCGAATCAGGTGCAGCACACCCGCAGATCCATCACAAGACACAATACTGCAAGTAGCAGTAAGCATCAATGCAACTATCATACGGATGGCACCCCCTCACAACACACCCACATGATCCCTATCGACTTTGGTAACAAAATTTGATAATGTTGTTAACTAAAAATACCACTAACGTATCATAGTAGTACGGTACTAAGACGTCAGTAGCCAAAACTCCACGTATCATAGCGCTATTGCACTAAGACATGAAGTTGAGTATGCTTGCTGCACTTAAAAGTACTACCAAACACACTCACCCTAATCCGAAAGATAGCCGACGTATCATAACGCTATGCGCTAAGACGCCGCCCACAACCGGTAGGGGTGTGCGATGTCCACGGGCAAGTCGTATTGCTACAACAAACCCGCTTACCACCGGCACTAAGATGATATGTCTAGGACACATCGGTTAGTGAGTCCAAGTTTACCTCGGTCTCAGAGGCTGCGAAGCAACCTACACGCCACTATAATAATCCTTTTCAAGTCCCATTTCTTTCAATATAATGCTTTTACATATTTGAGACCTTCCACATATTTGCTTTATTTCATAGACCATACTACTGTATGTCTTATTCATATGGGACTTCAAGTCATAACTCTGCTATCATAATGCTTATGCATCATAGAGACCTTCTATATTAATGCTTTGGTTCGTCAGACCTTACTATGTTAAGTCCCTAATATAGGACTAGTCATTGTGCAACCTTAGTACTAGCAGTCGGTCAGCCGACCACCCCATATATATGTACAACCTTGGGTATGTGTCTCCGACAACGCCCCAATATAAGGGAACATTACAAGAACACGTTCATTAACTTAGAAATTTTCCAATTATTACACGAACACCTTCATCAACTTAGAAAATTTTAATCCATTTTTTCTATTATATTACAAATGTTATTTATCTTTGTTATTGCAATATAATCGCCTTGTATTTATATGATTTGATATATTTTAAACATTTTAAGCAGGTTTTTAATAAATTTAGAGATTTTTTGAGACATTTTATGCCTTTACTAATATATATAATATTCAATATTCCAAATGGATATTTTTGAACTCTATGCTTATTATTTGCATTTTATTGTTTAAATTATAATTTCTATGACATTTTTAAATGTCTGTATAATGAATTTAATTATTATTTATTAATAATAATTATGAGGCGTCACAATCCACCCCCAAATTTTATGTTAATGATCCACATAGTGGAGTCGTTAATATAAAATTTTAGTATTTTGAGAGCATATTCACTACACTCAAATAATTGTTGATATATCTGTTCTTTCCTCTTTTAATCTGTTACAATACGGCATATGTTATCAAATCCCCCTGCCCCAGGGAATGGCTGCCACCAACACCCCTTCAACCACAATTATCACAATGTGATAACACCATAATTCAAGTTATTGTATATCGTGTTGTTAATAAAGTTTGCAGTCAATTGTCGATTTCTTATTTTATTAATTTATCTTTAAATCTTTGAAACATTATTTCGACAGTGTCACACTTTATGTGCATACAATCCAGTTTGATATTTGTTGAGGTCAGTTCGATACCACATAGGATAAATGTGTTTGAGCCATTCGCCCTGACCCAACTCCCATATTTATTTAATAAAAATGATTACAAAATTATCTTACGATCTATATTTACAACTCTTCATTATATATTAATAATGTTCTACTATCATATAACAAATCTCTTGCTCATAACTTTAATAATTTTAGACCTTTAACTTAAACAATTATTTCCATGGGCCACCCACAAAACCCTTTTATGTTACAATATTTATTTAATTACTCTAATTTATACAAAAAGAAATTATTATTTAAAATATTTTAATAAGTGAATAGCATTGAAAATTCCTCTAATTTCGTTTGTCTCTGGATTTGCTAAGGTATATACATTGTCAAATGGTACGGCTGCTATTACATAAGGTCCTTCATATGCCAAATTGAACTTACTCATAACTTTATTATCAGCGTCTGATCTACTAGATCTTGAAATTTTTACTAAGTCACCAATATTATATTTTATTAATCTATTTCGCTTATCAAATTTTGTGTTTCTTATTCGACTTGCCTCTTTTAAATTTTTACGCACTTGTTGTCTAATTTGTCCGACATTATGTTTGTCTTTACTTTTGGAAATTACTTTGTCAAAAGACATCTCATTAGACTCACCATAAAGAATCTCACGAGGTGTGAAGCCTGTACTATTGTGATAAGAATTATTATACAATTCTTCTAATTTCGGCAATATTAACGCCCAATCTTTGTGGTTAGTATGACAAAGCGTTCTAAATAATCTGCTCAACTCTTTATTTACTCGCTCTGTTGTATTTGGTCTAGGATTTCTAACTGTGGTATATATTGGCTTTATATTTAATTCACTCATTGATTGTTTCCAGTGATTACTTACGAACTGTTTTCCATTATCTGTCATTATTGCCTTGGGCTTTATAATCTTAACAAAATGCTTTACTTTTGTTACAACAGACTTTGCTGTTGACTGTTTTAAAGGATATAATTTGATAAATTTACTGAATGAATCTTGAATGACAAATATGAAAGTGTACCCAAAGGTACCTGATACAAGCGGTCCATATAAGTTTGCCATGACTATATCGCCAATGTTTTCTGTTATTATAGATTTGCAGGGACCCACATATGTTATATTGCTTTTCTTAGATAACTGACATAAATGACAAGCCCTTAATTGGTTTTTAATATCTTTTGTTAAACCTTTCCAAAAGAATCTGTCTCTCACATATTTAATTACCTTATAGGGTCCTTGATGACCCATTTCGACATGCACTTGATTTATAATATCTTGTCTCAATGCTTTAGGTAAATATATTACTTCTTGTAAATTCGTTTTGTAATATAATACATCATTTTTCAAACTATATCTTTTAAATTTATTGTTTTGTTTTATTATGGAAGTATTTAATGTCTTTAACTTTTCAATAATAGCCAACGACTCTGAATCTTGTAATTGATATACTGATAAGGATTTTAATTTTTCTATCAACTCAATATTCGGTTCGCTCTCTGTGTAAGCAATTTCTAAACTATTATTTTTATCCTCTTGTATTAAATCGCCATCAGGAGGATAACGTGATAGCACATCTGCAACAATATTACGTCTACCCGATATATGCTGTACTTCATAATTAAATTGTTCTATATACAAAATCCATCGGGTTACTCTACCATTGAATAACTTCATATTATTAATAAACAATAATGCTTTATGATCAGTTAGTATTATTACTTTACTGCCCCACAAATATGTTTCAAATTTCTTTAGGCAGCTTATTACAGCATAAATCTCTTGTTCAGTAACAGACCAATTTAATTCGGGGCCTTTTAAGGCTTTACTATAATAGCCTAAAATTCTCATTTCATTATTATCATCTATCTGATATAGTACTCCGGCCATACCCACACCGGAACAATCTGTTTGTAAATAATACGGCTAATTAAAGTCTGGATGATGCAATTGTATTGTATTAATAAATTGTTGTTTTATAAAATCAAATGCCTTCTGTTCTTTACCGCTCCATTGGAACTTTCGTCCCTTTTTAAGTAATTCACAGAGCGGTATTATGCTCTCGCTGTAATTTGGTATAAACCTTCTATAAAAATTGCATAGACCTAAAAAGGCCCTTAATTGTTTAATCTTTTTAGGTGCTGGAAACTCTTGGATCGCTCGAATCTTATCGGGATCTGTCTTTATGCCTTCTGTTGAAATTATAAAACTCAGCATTTTAATTTCTTTACAAATAAATTCACATTTCTGCAAGTTACACGTTAAGCCAGCTTTGTTCAATTTACTTAAAACAATATCAATGTGCTCCAAATGTTTATCTAACGTTCCTGTTGTAATAATGGCTAGATCATCTAAATAGTTCACACAAAATTCTTGGACTTCTGGTCCTAATATTAAATTCATGGCTCTGCTAAAGCTTCCTACTGATGTTTTTAATCCTTGCGGCAAAACATTATATACATATGACTTTCCATTGAATGTGAATCCAGTATATTTTCTACCATCTTTATTTATCGGAATTTGAAAATATGCATTATTTAAGTCAATGGTAGTGATATAATTCGCTCCGTGAAATGAATTCAAAACATCTAATTGTATAGGTGGTTTCTCTGTTTCTGCAACCATTTTCTTATTTATGCTTCTGGCATCAAGCAGAACTCTAATTGAGCCGTCTTTTTTAAGAGTGAATGTCAATGGACTACTGTAAGGCGTTGATGTCCTTGTGATGATACCAGCTTGTTCCATTTCATTTAACTTTTCTTCCATTTTCGCTCTATATGCATATGGAATGGGATAGGACCTAGTAACTATAGGTTCATCATCGATCATTTCAATTTTATGCTCATAGCAATTGGCTCTTCCCAATTTGCTCGAAAACATATTCTTATGCTTTTCCAAAACCTTACTAAGTTTTGCCCTTTCAGAGACCTCCAATGTAGATCCTATTTTTATATTTATTAAGGGATCATCGGTACATTGTTTGATGCAGTTATTATGTAATACAGATTTATTATTATATTTGAAAGGTATAAAGTAGTCTTTGTTTTTCACTTTAAATTCTATTCCAACAGTA
Source organism: Parnassius mnemosyne (assembly GCA_963668995.1). Taxonomy (NCBI): domain Eukaryota; kingdom Metazoa; phylum Arthropoda; class Insecta; order Lepidoptera; family Papilionidae; genus Parnassius; species Parnassius mnemosyne. Next base: position 34,915,315 of record CAVLGL010000086.1, read on the forward strand.
GTATTTCTCAAATCAATCAATATTTTATTTCTCTTGAGCCAGTCAAAGCCTAATATTAAAGGTCTTATTAAATTACCTACAATTAAAGTTTGTGTTTCAAAGACTACTTCATCTATCTTTATAGGCAATATGATCATCTGTTGTATTTTTGTGCTGCGCTGCCCAACAGCACCTTTTATTTGCATTGCTTTAACTGGCATTATTGATATTTTACGATTATTTTCTTTAATTTGTAAATATAAACTTTCTGAAATGAATGTAACATCGCTCCCAGTGTCGAGGAGCGCGTCTATTTCTTTGTCAAATATTGAAACTTTAATTTCAGATCTCATATTCCCTATAAATTCCCTTTGATATTTATCTTCGTCTTCCTCGAAGACGGTTTGCACGAATAACTCCGTTATGGGCAAGTCCGACCTGGCTTTTAAGGTGTTTAATATGCTATTTACATTGTCGTTATAACCAAGGCCTTCTCTGTTAAAATTTGCTTTTAAAGTAATAGGTTTTCGCAACCCTCTATTGTTTTTACGCAATGTTTGACCAGGTCGCCAACCCAGTTTTAATAACATGTTTAATGCTTTGTTCCCTTTTACATTGTAAGGGGTCGAATCGGGAACTAGTTCGACCTCTACAGCTCTAAATTTGGCTCAGGGGCCGTAACATCAGGTTGGTCATTAGTGAAATGTATTTCATGTACTTCATTAACCTTCTTTTTTCCCTCTTCGGGTTTACGCCATGTTTTGTATGATCGTTGTATTTCTTTATGTTTTTGCTCCGTATTATTATTAAACTTCCTCCTTTTCTCATTATAGTAAGGTTCACGACCTTCATCTTGTTTGTCGATGTCATCTAAGTTTCTTAAGAAATCTGTCGTGTCTATTATTGTCTCAATTTTAGCTATTCTCCATAATTGCTGCACAGCTTTAGGATAATGTCTGATGACATCAGTTACTAATTGTTTTTCAGGTATCGGATATGATAATTATTGTGCCTTCTCAACCACATAAAGAAAATAACTAACCATGGTGGGGTGTGTACTTCTATTCCATTTATTTTGCACAAGGAATCTCTTTACTTTATTTTGTTCTTCTTCACCCCAAAACACTCTTAGGAAGTCAGCTTTAAAATCATCAAAAGTTGTCCAACGCACATTATTAATGCGAGCCCAATACTTGGCTTCACCTACTAAGCACTCTTGTGCTATCGAAATTTCGAGACCATTAGATGGAACTTTCTTTAAATAATTGGTGAGATCTTCCAAAAATGATACTGGATGAGTATTTCCATTTCCGAATTTCGGCTTTTCTATTGTTACATTATGTACATTATATACAATATTTTGTCTAGGATCATTTACATGAGAGGTGCTCGCCCCGGACACCTCTCCTTGATTTATTTTAATTTGGTAATCTTTCGTTTGGTTAATAAATTTTTCTTCAAGATCCTTTATTTTAACCTCAAAGGTTTTCACTGCATTCTTAATTAATTTCTGAAGCATTTTCATCTCATCTTTAGGCTTAGCCTTAATTGAGGTTGATTTTTTCTTATTTTTAGCCATTTTTAATATTTATTACTACTTGTTTTTTTTTTTTTTTTTTTTACACTTTTTGTGTTCTTCACTTACTTTAATTGAGTTTTTCCACTTATTTTACTTTATAATATATAGTATTGCAGTATTTTTTTTTTTTACACCTGTTGTGTCCTTCACTTAGTCTAATTGAGTCTTTCCACTTATTTCACTTTTTATTATTTCGCTCCGTTATGCACACACCTCCTATATTATTACTCCATTTTAATATATAAGCCCCACCCCCAGACTCTCAACCACCCCCAGCAAACACCACTCTCCAAGACACCTCTCCATTTCACGGACAACAAATTGTAGGCATATAGCCTACCTCATAATTTTATATTACCGGCCTCCTATTTAAAATTTAACCTCCATCCTGGTCACGGCACCAAATTGTAACGAACCCCCCCCCCCATCTTTTTTTTCTTTTCTACTATATCCCACTTATACTTGTATTTCTTTAGAATCTATATCTGTAAGATATATAAATACATCTAATTTACGTGACCAGTATAACTTGATCTTTCTAAAGGTTTAAATATAGGCCGTTTAATAAATTTATGGCGTGATCGTCTTAGTTAGGACCCTTTTTTACGTTGTGTTTGTATAGTAACTTAGTTCTTTTAGGTGTATCTTGGAAGAATGAATATTCACGAGAGCAATCAAAAGCTGTTGGTAGAGTCTTATAAGCTAAAGAACCCCGTTCACGAAGACAGAGCTCAAAAAGGTTAAGAACAATAAATTGTCCCTATTCCACTTGTATCTGGTTCACAACAGTCAATTCCTTATTAATTAATCCCTTCCCGCTTGGAAAAGGCTCACAATATTTATATCAAATACCAGTTACAAGGGCTTCGCTCTCCCACATTTTAAAAAAAATGTGGAGGAGGTACACGGCCCCACACACGCCGCGCACGGTGAGCGCCAACCATTTTAATGCGCTCCCCCCGAAGGGTACGCAAAGTTGGGAACTGGACCGTAGTCCACAGCAAAATAACTGGCGAACCAGTAAAAGAGGACTTGGCCCCTTGATAGTGCGTAAGCACAAACATCGACCGAAGTCGCGCATGTCAATGCGTGTAAACGCCATACAGAATACGATCAAATCCAGCCACAGTGAAATGTACGTCACACGGGTTAGGCAACAATAGGCACACTGACCATAAAAAGCCTTCCGTGAGCGCCACCACCTGCCAGACCGCCGTTCCTGCAGACGTGATGTAAGTGTAAGGCATCACCACCAATTGCATGGTCAGCACGGCCAATTGGCCGCAGAGCGTGTCATGAGTCTACCGCTCACCTCAAGGGAATGGGGTCCCACGTTGCGCGGCTTTCGGCCGCAGCCTTGAGAGCCTCCTCAGATTCTCCCTCCAGCTACCACCCGCATGAGGTCAACACATATGCTCCACCAACCAATACAATGGCAGATATAGCCAATAGGCAGTTATAAGATAATATTAATAATTCGCCATCAGAAAGGGTTTGTGTCACTGACGTTGAGTATATGCATTTTTCGATCATGTTTGTCTCACCCACCAACAAGTTGCCTTCAATCTCTCAAAGGTGGAAACTTTATAGAGATATATTATTAAGTTGTTATATAAAACATCATGGAGGGCAGACAGTCTGCAGCCCCGCAATGAAGGGACCCGACTTGGGCAAAGCTACTTAGGTTGTGAGTCAAACCAAGACGCAGAGAGCGCCATTGAGAATAGCGACCCGCCAAACAACCATCGTAGAGACGCAATGCTACAGAATGCAACAAGCATCAATACGACTATCGTCGGGCTTACACCATCCCAAGGTCCCCCATACAGTCCCACACAAGATCCATCACAAGACACAATACTGCAAGTAGCAGTAAGCATCAATGCAACTATCATACGGATGGCACCCCCTCACAACACACCCACATGATCCCTATCGACTTTGGTAACAAAATTTGATAATGTTGTTAACTAAAAATACCACTAACGTATCATAGTAGTACGGTACTAAGACGTCAGTAGCCAAAACTCCACGTATCATAGCGCTATTGCACTAAGACATGAAGTTGAGTATGCTTGCTGCACTTAAAAGTACTACCAAACACACTCACCCTAATCCGAAAGATAGCCGACGTATCATAACGCTATGCGCTAAGACGCCGCCCACAACCGGTAGGGGTGTGCGATGTCCACGGGCAAGTCGTATTGCTACAACAAACCCGCTTACCACCGGCACTAAGATGATATGTCTAGGACACATCGGTTAGTGAGTCCAAGTTTACCTCGGTCTCAGAGGCTGCGAAGCAACCTACACGCCACTATAATAATCCTTTTCAAGTCCCATTTCTTTCAATATAATGCTTTTACATATTTGAGACCTTCCACATATTTGCTTTATTTCATAGACCATACTACTGTATGTCTTATTCATATGGGACTTCAAGTCATAACTCTGCTATCATAATGCTTATGCATCATAGAGACCTTCTATATTAATGCTTTGGTTCGTCAGACCTTACTATGTTAAGTCCCTAATATAGGACTAGTCATTGTGCAACCTTAGTACTAGCAGTCGGTCAGCCGACCACCCCATATATATGTACAACCTTGGGTATGTGTCTCCGACAACGCCCCAATATAAGGGAACATTACAAGAACACGTTCATTAACTTAGAAATTTTCCAATTATTACACGAACACCTTCATCAACTTAGAAAATTTTAATCCATTTTTTCTATTATATTACAAATGTTATTTATCTTTGTTATTGCAATATAATCGCCTTGTATTTATATGATTTGATATATTTTAAACATTTTAAGCAGGTTTTTAATAAATTTAGAGATTTTTTGAGACATTTTATGCCTTTACTAATATATATAATATTCAATATTCCAAATGGATATTTTTGAACTCTATGCTTATTATTTGCATTTTATTGTTTAAATTATAATTTCTATGACATTTTTAAATGTCTGTATAATGAATTTAATTATTATTTATTAATAATAATTATGAGGCGTCACAGTATCATCACGTGCTCGCAAGACAATGTTTCGTGAAGAAAATTGATCACCACTAATTACGGCTGCTATTTCGTTTATCAAAGTTGCATTGTAGCGCCTTCCATGCTGCTCGGTGGGTCCGATATGCGTGAATGACAACTTTATAATCCTCTTCAGGTAGGTTTTCCAAAGTAGTTTTAAATGTTTTGACTAAAATGTTACGTTCATGCAAGAATCTTTGAATTTTGAACACTGTGTCTCCCTCAACTCCCTGGATAAATTGGCAGTAATGGTCTACCTCAATTTTTTCGTCACCCATAAATTATACTTGTTAAAGTTTATGGTGTTGGTTTTCAGCTGGAAAAAGTGAACCTATTCTATGATAAATTTGCCCTTGCTCCGTAAATGTAGGCGAAAATACCGGCATTATTATTTCCCGGTCAACTCCGAAGGACGTCATTTGAAAGCAAGAGTTATATTTCCGGATCCTGTTTAAAAAGCGCCGTGACTCATTAGCATCATATAAAAAGAGAGTTTTCAAAGGTTCTTCTGGTTCCCCAAGTAACGAAAGAGACACTTTGCCATTGGAACAGCACCTGCCTGCGGTCTCATCTTTCCATTTTAAAGCGCTGCAAAATCGACACGCCTTGTCCATCAGTTCGATAACAACTAACCTGTGATTTTTATAATCAATCAACGGATCATAATTGAATGCTGCGTCATTAAAAACCGGCCAATTGTTTCTTTGAAAATTTTGTCAACGTTCAACTTGGAGCTGTGCATTTGCATCTTATTGCGCCTGTATCTGTTCTGGTGTTTCAGATGCCCTTATAGTAGATTGACGTTCAGATTGCTCAATGTGTCTGTGTTGAGTTTCATCAGGTGTTTCCGCGGCTCTAAAGGCAGCCTGACGTTCCGCTTGTTCGAATAGCCTTTGCAGACTTTCAGCAGGTGTTTCAGTAGCTCTTAAGGTAGCTTGACGCTCTGCCTGTTCAAGGCGCCTTCGCTGACTTTGAGAAGTTGTTTCAGAAGCTCTTAAAATAGCTTGACGTTCTGCCTATTCAAGATGCCTTTCCTGACTTTGTGAAGGTGTTTCGGAAGCTCTTAAAGCAGCCTGACGCTCTGTCTGTTCAAGACGCCTTTGCTGACGTTGAGAAGGTGTCTCAGATGCTCTAAAAACAGCCTGACGCTCTGCTTGTGCTTGCCTTCTCAGTTCAGCATCTTCTAATGATTCTAGCGATCGAGCTAATCTTTTCGCTTGTCTTTGAGAAGATACTGTTGAAAGGCTGGACTTACGTTTGCGAGGCATTATGAAGTAACAAAAAACCTATTTATAAAAAAAAACGTTAAAAAACCTAAAAGGAATTAAATTCCTTTTAAATATTTTTTTAAAAGCAAGGCCAAAATTAATAAAAAGAATAAATATTCCTTTTAAATATTTTTTAAAATCAAAAGAACAAAACCAATTCAAGACACAACACGAATCCGAAAACAATAGCCAAAAAAATCGAATCAACTTAAACCAAATCACAAAACAAATCGCAGAAAACCGAAATCAAAAGCAGTAGTCAATATAAATATAACCAACGAAAAAAGAAGTGTATAGGTACCGTATACACTATCTATACTATTAATATTCCTTTGAAATATTGTTAAACAACCTATCACAACGAAAACCAATTCACGATTCTAAATAAACAAAATCCAAAATCAAAGCCAGAGTCTAAATATGTATAAAGGAAAGGAATACCAACCAAATCAACAAAACCGATCCAAGAAAATACACTAATGCAAAAATGAAAGCCAATATAAATCCATTCAACCTTAACCAAACCACAAAGCAAATAACAAACAACCGAAATCGAAAGCAGGTAGTCGAATAAGCTACGAAATAGAAACAATTTAAGCGTATAGATACCGTATGCACTATAAGTTGACGCGCGGCTCAACGGCGGGAGTTAAGTACATGGCAGGGAACATTTCGTTACCGCGTTTTAAAAACCTAGTAACGACATCTAGCGGAATCAATTTAAACTATGTATATGTAGGAAGTATAGTGGGTATAGTACAGAGACTGATTTTGTAGTTAGGAATATTAATTAATTCGTTTACACGAATTAATTATCCAACGAGTCGAGGATAAACTAGTAACGCAATACGACAAGCGCACCGTTCCACGTCAGAGCCAAGACTGTCTTAACGGCGGCGGCTCAGTCCGTTTTATACAAGCAGGACGGGCGGTAACGCAGGTGCGATGCCGCAGGTGTGCGGTACACGTGTCGTTTACAAGAATTCTGTCTTGCTAGACCGACGCCACCGCATCTACAACGGTGCAGGTGCCGTCACGGCCATACTGACATGCGTGCGTCCTCGCACGCGCTCCATTACAATTTTAGTTATCTGTAACAACTGTAATCTGTAAAACATCGTTCGATTATCCTGACAAAACAGCGTCTGGTCCGGTCTATACTGACCCTTCAGACTCTGGTGATAATCAGTTTTGTTCCGGCACTAAGCCCTACAAAACTTTTATCAACTTTATGCTAGATCGGAATGATTAGTCTGTAGCTTTTTTCTATTTTCTCTTTTTTTTTTCTAGTACTGTTTTCGCTAGTCCGGAATCACTATTCCCTATAGCTATATCACTGGACCGGCACAAAGCCCTGCAATGATTGTAAGAACTATTCTTTTTTCTTAATCTCTTTTTTTTTCAGTACTATTTATGCTAGTCCGGAATCACTATTCCCTGTAGCTTTATCATTGGACCGGCAAACGCCCTGCAATGATAGTAAGAACCACATTTTTTTTCTTACTCTCTTTTTTTTTCAATTCAGTATAGAACAGTTACAGACCAATCATACCGCAAACATGTCCCCGTCACAATCACACAAAAGTGTATCGTGAGGGACGTAGTGACACGATAACACCCAAGTATGTAAACCAATAGCAACACGACACATATCCCAGTGCAGCACAGACCAGCCTCCCTGCAACTTCATGTTCCTTTCCTGCACTAGAATAATTACTTCGCTAGAGTGTTGCAACGTCTCTAGTATTTTCTAGATGCACAGACACGGCTACCTCTGACTGTCGCACGTCCTCGTGCGGTTGACAGTGAACAGCATACGGTCTATCAGGTATCACCACCTGCTAACAGATATTAACTCTTGTTAAATATTACAACGGTCGACCATCCCAGACTTCATTTAAGTCATGGACGCGCCGATATGGCCACCTCCAGGCAAACGCACTCCAACTTTCCGTTCTGCTGCGTTCGTGCCACATTCGCGCTAGCAAGCCGTCGCGCCGTAATGGCGCTAGCGAATCGTCGCACTGCTTTGCAAAATTAAAAATTAAGAGAAATGGAGATAAATGTATTGCGAACCATGGAATTCCAAGATTCTCTTAAGAAACGGCAACTGTATGCCATTTGAAAACATTGAAAAAAAGGGAAACTATGTGTAGAGACAAATACCATCACATATTTCAAAGGGAAGGAGGCAACTGCGCATGATCTACGAATGCCGACCAAGCCTCAGACGTTCATTTACAGCACCAAAGGACCATGTGTTCGGCGGCCGCTTGAATTGTCTTGCCGTAAGATCTGCCGATAAGTTACAGACTGTAGCGGTGTAGGCTCAATCTTACTAGCGCTCGGCCGTACCTGACCATGTTCGATTAGCCGTCACAACATCTTCCTCATTGATCATTGTTGTAGAGACTTCTACGAATCTCTCGACATCAAACCCCAATCTTGTCGACCATACAGTATTCGGAGCAAACTGCAACACTGATCAACACATTAGAACACAAAAATGTCACTTATTATTTTTAATTCATAGCGTGTTAAAGTTAATCCTTTATTGTAGTACAATCTTTAGAAGTTTTGAACTTCAAAATATAGCAAATGATAATCATGTTTCGCGTGAACTATCAAATTACAACAAAACGAGAGCAGCAGGAGCACCTGAGGGTTTACAAGCATCGTCGGGGTTGTAGTCATCATGATCTGCGTGAATAACAAATTGTTAACTATAAGGACAACATACACAGTTGCCTGTTCTCTCATCTATCACACATACGAGGCCCTAAAACAGAAATTTGTTCTCATACCTTGGACTATAATAAAGCTCTTCGCTTTCACAAGTAAACATAGGTCTTCATACGAAGTATCTGACACATACTCTTACTTGAACTTGCGAGATCCTACGTTAACTACGTGAACCACATTAAAAACGTGAACCAGGACAGCGCCTGCCAGGACAGAGCCTAATACATGTTCAGAAAACATTACCGTGCACACAGCATACGACTTCCGCGCACACAGTGTGACTCCCACGCATACAGAGTACACGACTTCCGAGGCATCGCCATGTACAGCATACGCGCGCTCCGGGATGGCGCCTGCGTATACGCGCATACGCATCTGCTGAAACCAGGCCATGTTACAGCTGGACCTGGCAGTCCGTTACGACCAGCAAGGCACACACTCACGCACTTGTAATCACATCACACGTGCTACTGTAACACATAAAAGAAAACATTAAAAATACTCAGTCGGAACTTGATTTCAAGAAATGCAGCACTACTCTTGGTACACCATTCGCCTTTCTAGGGCACTAAATACTGAGCTGCGGCTACACGACAACCTCTGGTATGGTACGATCCTCATGTAAACTTAAATACTCTCTTCAATGTCAGAACCAATTGGCTCTACTTCACTTTCATCAGTTATACTTCGGTTTTCCGGCATTTTTCGCAACCAATTAAAAATGTAAACACTCATTCTTACAAAATAGTTTCTGAGACAATGTTTAGGATAAATTTACTTTCCTCATGTATCTAATGGTGATCAGTAGCAGCGACAAATAATAAGTCCGCGGCGTCATAAGCCGACAGCATACTCAAAAGCGAGCGCTACAGCTCCACGCTTTCCACTAAACCATTCCAAGTTTGTCGACTACGTAATGCTCGGAGTAAACTGTAACACTTATCATCACATTAGATCACAAAAATACTACTTGGTGTTTTTAAGTCATAGCACGTTAAAGTAATCATGTTCTTTTTTACGGTACATCGTTTAAACATTTTGAACTATAAAACTTGGCCATGTAAATCACACCTCGTGTATCAAATTATAACATTACTTGAGCAAGTTAAACTTTCCACTGAATGCAAACTATAACTCATTCAGAATATCTCCAACATTTCTTTCATTTGTTAATATATTTAGGTACGTCAGAAATAATGAACATACTTGAGGGTACTTTTAATACAAATCGAACAAAAGGATTTATCTTTTGGCTTAAATAATTTCACTTTATCTTTTCTCTACACTTTAATGATACGACAATATCGTAAGTAGGACAGCAAATTTTGTTACGGTATTTAACATAAAAAGAGATCCATCAATGTGAAATGCATTATAGCCTTTACAAATGTAATAATTCTCATACTATTCAAAGATTGTATGTGGGCAAAAATGGGGACTTTATCCCACTTCTGATGTAGGAAGTATAGTGGGTATAGTACAGAGACTGATTTTGTAGTTAGGAATATTAATTAATTCGTTTACACGAATTAATTATCCAACGAGTCGAGGATAAACTAGTAACGCAATACGACAAGCGCACCGTTCCACGTCAGAGCCAAGACTGTCTTAACGGCGGCGGCTCAGTCCGTTTTATACAAGCAGGACGGGCGGTAACGCAGGTGCGATGCCGCAGGTGTGCGGTACACGTGTCGTTTACAAGAATTCTGTCTTGCTAGACCGACGCCACCGCATCTACAACGGTGCAGGTGCCGTCATATACGTTAGTTAATAAGAACTCTCAAAAAATATTGTTCTTATAGTTTTGCACAATTTTTCTTATTGTAATACCGATTCATTCATAACCACATGTAAGAACTGTATTCATTTCCGTTCAATAAATATTACTAAGGCTTATTAATAAGGCTTACTAACAGCTGTTTCTACCACAGTTAAGTAATAATTAAGGATGAAAGCATGACAGGTGGTGATAGTATTTCTGATCCATACTTATAATCACGCCTGTAACCATTGCGGGGTAGGCAGAGCATCAACGGATTACTTAATATCGTCTGCGAGGTTATCGCCTATTCTGTGAATTACAATGCACCAAAACGTTTGAAGAAAATCAGCTGGTGAATTTTATGTTTTCATCGCTCTCTTCCCGGTCCTGCGTGGAAAAATACAGATCCATACATTTTTTATCTTAATTTTGGTAAAAACACATAATAATCCAGATATTCTGACCTTCTGTGTTCGTCCATCGTACCGTCGTCAGTCTTGTGGAATTACGGTGGCGCCACCTAGCTGATTTTAATGAAAGAAGGACAAACTTTTGCAACATATTCAATTTTCCCACGGGAATGATATGTTTTTCCGCTGAAAAAAGGAGCCTATGTCACTCTACAGCCACCGAACTATCCCCTTACAAAAATCATGCCACGCCGACGCTCTGTTGCGACGTGAAAGAAGGACAAACTTGTGCAACATATTCAATTTTCCCACGGGAATGAGATGTTTTTCCGCGGAAAAAAGTAACTTATGTCACTCTACAGCCACCGAACTATCCCCATACAAAAAATCATGCCATGCCGACGCTTTGTTGCGACGTGAAAGAAGGATAAACAAACAAACACACTTTTGCATTTTAAATGTTAGTATATTAGTATGGACAAAGTGATCTGGACTACGTTTCATCAATTAACCATTGGTAAAAATTAAAACAGGAATTTTACAATTGTGTTTACAAGAAAAATTATTAGTTGAACCTTGCAGCTTGTTCATTATTTTTATTATAAATACCTATAAATGTATATATTATTAATAAATAGTTCCCATAATATTTTGTATTATTTTTTAATTTGCTCTTTCTGCAATGTTCTACGCTCTATAGAAAATGTGGCGTATGACATGTCTGACAATCTCTCGAACGTATTATCTAGATACAAAGATGTTGTACGTTTTCGTCGCCTCCACGTTAAATTTTTGTCAGCATAAGGTACCCTTCTGTATCTGAAACGAATATGAATATTGCTACAAAGTAAATTAATAGGCTATACAAGTCCCTCTACTGGGCACAGGACTCTTTTTTATTTATGAGAGCGTTTTAGGGCAAGGAAATGCCCGCCGCGTTGCCCCAATGCTTGTTGATGAAAATTGAAATTACAAATTTCATTCGTACTGTCGGGGATCAAACCCAGGAAAAATTTACAGCTAACGCTTTGACCCAGCTCTACTAATACGACACAAATAAATACGATTTAACATATATAATAAAAAACTCTTACGTACTTGAAACTTGAACACTTGATAGCTCGTGACGCCTACCAGACAAAGCTACAGCACAATGTAATTGAAGATGATATTTGAACGTCTGGACCACTGATCTCTTGTATTATTCTCACTCTCCAGTTTATTAAATGAAGTCTTCAATTAAGTCATATCAGCCGATATAACATCCATGAATTTTAAAGATTTTCTTGGCTGACCAACTGAGTCTTGATTTCTTCATATTAATTATTAATAAACGAAACTGATTTCTTAAGGTCCAGTTGTTTGTATCAATAATTGAAAAATAATAGCTGTTTGCCGGGTCCACACAACTGTGATGAAACACTCCACCACAATGGGTGCATAACATAGTCGATTCATCGTCCATCGATCCCTCGCACCAGGAGTACAGTGTTATACAAGATCAATACTAAAACCTCGCAAAAAGCACAAACTTTCAGTGAATATCCTTTACTAAACAACTTTCATACGTCGTAGTCTCTCAGCGACAACTCGTATAGATGCGCATATGATATACAAAACGAAAACAATAACGAAAAAAGGGCTACTGCGACTAAAATATAATCTCTGTCCGCGCAATCAAGTATATCTGTAAGTACATAAATAAAGGAACCGAACAAGCAATGTTTAATCTCAGGAGTGAATGTGAGGCAAATCCCGTTAATGAAGTACAGACATTTCAAGCAGGGCGTTAGGTCAGCAGTAACGAGGCAGCGTGGCGTCTCCTTGGCTTCCCTTTACACGAAAGGCACCCAATAGTTACTCACCTTGCTGTGCACTTAGAAAATGAAGAGCGTGTATATTTCACCGAAAGAAATTTCCAAGAAAGAATTGCATCACCGCCAAAAACTACACTAAAAGCCTTCTTTAAACTTTCTCAAACCGACCCCTTTTCAAAAACGTTGTTATATTCTGAAGTCCCCCGCTACTATACTTGGAACACATCTAGGAAGGAGTGGAAACGCCGTATTCAAGACGCGCCTGTTGCAAATTGGCCCGGTGTAAAATCATCAGATGCCCTTGGACGCCCCCATCAGACGATTGCTGCTGCACCATGTTCGGGGTCCTACAGGATATAAAGACCTTAAAACTGTCAACGGTCAGAAATGCGCAACTTATAGAGAAGCATGTGAAGCTCTGCATCTTTTAGTTAGAAAACGATTATCATTGGAATGAAACCATGGAGGAAGCTGTGCAGCGCCAGTCACCAGCCAAATTAAGGGATCTTTATGCAACTCTCATATCATCTTGCGGGCTATCTAATGCACATGAATTGTGGGACAAATATAAAGAGTACATGGCGGAAGATATTTTGCGAAGGTTACAGCAGACACACGCGAACATGACATACAATGAACACATTTATAATGAAGCAACATGGAAAAATTGAAGATAAAATAATGGCAATGGTAGGCAAAAAATTAAGCGACTTTGGAATGATAAGCCCTCAGCGAACAACCGAAAATGAACTAAGTGATGAAATCAAACGTGGAACAAACTACGATATACCAGGTTGCAGCAGCAAGTTGCCGAATTTGTACCCCGCTTGCTTTTTGAACAAAACCGAGTTTTTGACAAAGTATTAGGACAAATTGAATCTGGAAATGGTGCGCTTTTCTTTTAAGATGCCCCTGGAGGAACTGGGAAGACATTTTTTTAAATTTATTATTAGCGCAAGTACGGAAAGATAAAAACATTTCTGTGGCCGTAACTTCCTCCGGTATAGCCGCCACGCTGCTAAGCGGCGGCCGCACTGCACATTCTGTTTTAAAACTCCCTGTAAATCTAGCCCAAGAAGAATGCAATCTGAGATCTGCAACTTTACCAAATATAGTGCACGAGGTATAATGCTACGACAATGCAAACTTTTAGTGTGGGACGAAAGTACAATGTCGCATAAAAAAGCTGTAGAAGCACTAAATCGAACGCTCCAGGATTTGCGCAGCAATACCTATGTAATGTTAGTTTTACTGGCTGGTGACTTTCGCCAAACTTTACCTGTCATTCAAAAGGGCACACCTGCAGATGAAATTAAAACATGCCTTAAGTCGTCTATTTTATGGAACAAGGTGACAAAATTCAGTTTAACTACAAATATGAGAGTGCATTTGTATAATGATATCAATGCTGGAAACTATGCTGACACATTATTAAAAATTGGCTATGGGCGGTTGGAAACGGATGCTGAGGGCTGCGTTAAATTGACGAGAGATTTTTGTAATTTAGTACAGAGTCATTCCGAATTAATTGCGAGCGTTTATTCAGATTTAACGAACAACATGCATGAAGGCAAATAGTTATGTGAAAGGGCGATTCTTGCACCAAAAAATGAGAGCGTTAACAAAATAAATTCAGATATATTAAGCGAAGTAGCAGGAGAAACAACAGAGTATTTGTCAGTAGACACAGTTATGGACACAGAACAGAGCACTTCATATCCCGTAGAGTTTCTAAATTCTCTAGAGTTGTCAGGTGTGCCCTCACATAAGCTTCAATTAAAATTAGGCGTCCCAGTCATGCTAATGCGAAATTTAGATGCTCGTCGGTTATGTAACGGGACAAGGCTGCGTGTGACACTTCTTGGACGGAACATAATCGGTGCTACAATTTTGACAGGCGTAGCAAAAGGTGAAAATGTTATTATACCACGGATCCCTATAATTCCCACAGATCTCTCTTTTCAATTCAAAAGGTAGCAGTTCCCTTTTAAGCTCAGTTTTGCAATGACAATTAATAAAGCGCAAGGGCAAACGTTACAGGTAGCGGGGGTCAACTGAGAAAAACCGTGCTTCTCTCATGGTCAGCTGTATGTAGCATGTTCGCGTGTGTCAAATGCCCAGAATCTCCACATTCTTTCGCCGAATGGAAAAACATATAACATTGTGTACAGTAGCGTCTTAAAATAGTGTTTAGTTAGTTTTTTTTCCAAAATTCCCACAATCAATTAATCAGAATTCCCACAGATCTTCCCTTTTAATTCAAAATTTCCGAATTAGCTCAGTTTCTTTTCAATTCCAAATGCTGCACCTCTGACGGACCTATAAAGCTCAGTTTCCTTTCAACTCAAAAGGCTGCATCTCTGACGGATCTTTTATTTGGCTCAGTTTCCTTTCAATTAAGAAAACTGCATCTCTGACGAATCAATTTAGCTTAGTTTCTTTTCAAAAGTCTGCATCCCTGACGGATAATTATGCTCAGTTTCCTTTAATTAAAAAAGTATCCCATTTCCATTTGGAATAAACAGGCTATTTTTATGCTTTCCTATACGCTGCGTTTCAAAACATTTAAATAGGCTGACGAATCAATTTTGCTCAGTTTCCTTTTAATGGCTGCATCTCTGACAAATCTATAAAACTCAGTTTTCTTTCAATTCAAAAAGCAATAGATAGTTCATTTCCCAGTGACCATGCAGGCGAAGCCGCTGGTAACAGCTAGTTTGTCATATATTTTTTTAGTTGTGTATGTTCAAAAAATGTAATGTAGGAAAAGTCTTTTCATTTAATGTCATAACTTTATCGTCACTCCGTTTAAACGTCTGAAAAACAATAACGCTAATAATAAACAACCTAAGTGATATTTAATCGATTTTGTTATTACGTCGAACTCTATATTTTTCCAAATGTTCTTCTACCAAATACTGACACTTACATTGATAAGCTATTGTCGGTTTTAATCATAGTATTCAGTTGATATTTCATTTTAATGCCTTTTGAGTAAATGTTGAGTTATAAAAATATAGTTTTACAGTGGTAGAGCCACGCGGCAGCTTTTGCTGTCGCACGGATGGGCCGGCTCGAACCGGGGTGGTACCACGACCTCACAGAAAACCAGCGTGAAGTAGAGGTTCACCTCTGCGTTTCGCTTGGTGAGTGCAAGTGGCCGGAGGCCCTTTTTACTGGAAATGAGGCATTCCATCTTAGTCCTCACGGGTGACAACGCATCTACATTTTGATTTGTAACAGATGATAGATGTAGATGTCTATGGGCCGCAGCAACCACTTACCATCAGGTGGACTGTGCGCTCGTTTGTCACCCTTATCCTATAAAAAAGAAAGAAAATACAACAGTATTTTCTGAAAATGATTTATTTCTACCAATAGTATTATTATTATTATAACATGTTTTGTTACAGCCACAATTATTATTTAGAATAATATTTAAAAATAATTCTTGTCGTTTTGTAGCTCAGAATAAAATGTTTTTAGTTTTAATTTTTTACTGTACAATATATAATTTTGTGTGATTACGATTTTCACTTATCATCTATAATTTTTAAGCACTTTAATTTTAGTTAATTACTTCAGTATAAATATAAAAAAGTTATTTCGATTATACAATAATCATTCATGAAAAAATAAACGTTTAACTATCAAAAAGGAAATATTGAAACTTCATTATTTTTCTTTACTATTTTCAGAATCTGAGATACTTCCCGAGTCGAAATATTTAAAAAAGGTGCGATAATCTGTCTCGGAAATATAATCACACAGATACGAGTATTTCAAGTCGTTGTATTTTTGTATTTGTATGGGAAATCAGCAATTATAGGATTAACTGGGGTCCTAAGAGAAAAGGAGGAGACGGTTATCCTCGAACTCGGAAACTTGTTATATCACCGGGTGTGTGACCATCCGTACTAAGGAGGTTGTAATGTGTCATCTACTTCGCGCGCGGAGACAAGTGCATGAATATTCAACGCGGCTGACCAGTGACCTCATTGTGACCGTGAAGGTACGACTCACTTAGATGCATTTCTGGATCTATATTAAATAATCAAAGACGCATACAATATGCAATTTATAGCTAATAGCTTTTTATAAGTTTCTTGATAGATAATGATTTCTTATATTTACGCGAACACTACACATTTAAATAAAACTAATTTTACGGATTTTATCGCTCTACTTATTTTATATTCCCGACGTTTCAAGCACTTTACAGCACCCATGGTATCGGTGGCGGGGGGGGGGGGGCACTTGAGGTGTATGACCTCTCAGTGTCATATTTAACCACGGCTACCTCGACATTAAAAATTATTAATTTTTGTTCCGATATACGCAGTATGAACTTACAGTATCTTGAAGTCTTGCAGATGTATGCTTGGGTTGGGATTTAATTTTATTAATTATGGGATCCCAAGCAGATGCTAGCACCCAGCTATCTACTCTATTGAAATTATGATTTTTTTTGATTTCAATAACCTCTTCTTGGAAGATGCAATTCTTGGAAGGAACCGGTGTTTTTTAGCGAGGATTTGTGGTCTATCAAATCTAATGTAGTGACAGGAGCGATGCTGTACGTGTCATAATCGTGATTTTGTTGCTCAAACCGGTTTTGAGAAAATTGATTTACTGCTATCTTTACATTAACGGGATAATTTGTTGCTAATTAGTTGCTAAAATATAATGCAAAAAAATTAAAAATCACAGACTGCAGACTTCCCGTAGCGTCGATTCTTCACATCACTTATGTGTTCTTAAACGGGTTTTTTATAGATCTTTTAGTTTGTCTTATATAAGAGAGACCACATTCACAATAAAGCTTGTTCACTCCTGCATCTTGCAGAGGGACATTTATTATGTTCTTGAACTAAATTAGAAACATTTAAGTGACTCATAACCATTCCGGAGTAGTATCTTTTTTCCTAAAATTTTCATGTATATAAAGCTTGTACACAAATAATTACTAACTAATTACTTGGTGCAGCTTATCGATCTATTTCATTTTGTTGTTGGCTCTTTATGACTGGCTGCTTCCATAACTGACCAGCAACAAAATATCTGCTATATTTATTTCTAAAATTTTCATAAAAATATAGCTTGTACACAAATAATTTTTAATCTATTACTTGGTGCAGCTCATCGATCGATTTTTTTGCTGACTCTTAATGACTTGCTGCTTCCATAGCTGTCCAGCAACAAAATATCTGCTATCTTTTTTCCAAAAATTTTAATGTAAATATAGCTTGTACACAAATATTTATTAACCTATTACTTGGTGCTGCTCATCGATCGATTTTTTTGCTGACTCTTAATGACTTGCTGCTTCCATAGCTGACCAGCAAAAAAATATCTGCTATCTTTTTTCTGACTTATCACTTGGTGCAGTTTATCGATCTATTTTATTTTGTTATTGGCTATTTATGACTTGCTGCTTCCATTTTTGACGAGAAACAAAATATCTGCTGTATTTTTCCTAAAATTTTCATAAAAATATATTGTGTGTACACAAATAATAACTATCTAATTTTTTATTATTGTGTACATTGTATATTTATATTATATTTATTATATAGTCAGGCCTGTCTCACTCTGCGCTTTAGGCATGAAAACGTACCTACTCGAGCTGATGCGCGCCTTACGTCACTTATGATAACAAAAAGGTATTTTTCTGTTCTAAATATTTAGGGACTTTTGATATCTAGTTTTGTGTTTTTATTCAAGTATGGCCACTCAAAAAGTTAAAAGGTACTGCATAGCATACGGGTGCTTAAATAACAATAGAAATGTCGACTTTTCACTCTCTACCGTTCCTAAGGATATCGAAAGGTAAAATATTAATATTATTAATAGGTAATCTTAATTATTCTCAATATTGCGTATTAACCTTCCTCACATTGAACAATAATGTTTTCATTATCAGCAAATTACTAATACATTGCATATCACCTCGGAGTATTTTACTACCAACTAATACCGAAGGATTCAATTTATTTTCTCACAACACCTAATCCTACAGTAGGATCGGCCTTAATAAATCGCGTAGTGGACTATGTTATACAGACTCTCGCACGCGGACGTAAGGTGCATATTTATTTAATAATACGCGCGCCGTAACAATCGGTAGGCTAATTTAACGAAGGTCGCATCCAAAACATACAAAGTATTATGAGCATTAGTGACATTGTAACTAGGTTTGAACTCGCAAATTTGCTATCAGAGAGTGATTCTTCTGTACTTATACTATTATCTATTCTCTGCTCCAGTCAAGACCTTGTGAAGCTTTACACATTGGAATTTGTATCGTTCTTATTACAATCAGCGTAGATGTAAGTCTCGCAATAGAAGTGTAAAGCTTCACGTGCTCGTGTACCTACACTTGCTCATCCTCTATATTTACCTTGCCCCTCCCCCCCCCCCCTGTGCCAACGACTGGGGACGCCTTTGATGCCTACTATTTTTTATAAGTAAAACTGTGGTAAAATTAAAACTGTATACGTCCCGGGTATAAAGGGAAATAATCAACTGCGCTACCACAATGCCTGGTGATGGACTTCGTGTCATCGCAATATTTTATTTCTCAAAAGTGCAGATTTCCTGAAGATATTTTCCATCACCACCGAACACGTGACAAATTAGGCCTTAAAATTGGAAGTAACAATTTCATTGATGCCGACAATGACACCTTAGCTGGCACCTGTTAAAACTGCGTGTTTAGCCAAGTTGGCAAGTGGCTAGTATCTGGTCGCCCCGTATATTTTTACTTTTTCACAGCGTACTTTGGAATTCCACCACCGTTCTGCGTAATTATGATTATGTCTAGAAAAGGAAACTAGCTTTAGAATTATTTCTATTAACCAATGAGCTAATTCGTTGCAGGTACAAGCTCACCGCGAAGCTCGAATCCGAAACAGAAAACAGATGAACTACCCCTGCCGCTCGTATTGCATGTGTAAGTTATTTTCTTATTATAAAACATTATCGGGCTTATTACAAAAAGTAGTTTATAAACTAGAATCTGTTTCAAGAAAGAAGTCCCGAAACAATATGAAAACTGAAACGTAAAGTATGTGTTCACATTAACAGCCTGCGGCAGTCCACCGCTAGATATAGGCCTCTCCCAAGGCCTGTCACATCATGTGTACTGAATTAGATATTGACATTTATCCTAAAATTTGTAAGTATTTTTAATTTATTTAATTCTGACAATCGATTTGTAGCCCTTCACAAGTTCACTGCTGAACATAGACCTCCCTCAAGGAAGGCCACAAAGCGCAGTGCTGTGTCACCCGCATCTGTCAACTTGCTGCATCCTCCACTCGAAACCTGCCTTCTTCTACGGTTGTCGTTTCTTCAAGCTGCCACTGCCACAAACATCCCTTAAATTATTGATTCATTTTTGATTACTGCCCGTCAAAGTCTACTGCTGAACATAGACCTCCGTCATAGATTGCCTCACAGGGGGATATTTGCCATCATTGCCACCCTTATTATTGCGTTCTTATCAGGAAGATGTTGCTGCCCATGCACTGTTTCAGGTTTTTTTCTGTTGCCTCTTAAAATACCGATGGAATTTTATAGAGTAATGAATTTTTGTAATCGTCTTTTGTAATACGTACAGTAAAGGAGTGGAATAATTTGCCGGCGTCTATCTTTCCGTCCGAATATCTTCTATATGTCTTCTATCAATATCTATTTAAAATATCTATCTATCAATTTGGGCGTCTTCAAGGCAAGAGTGAATAGGACTAATATACTATATACTAATCACCTAAGACTGCATCACCACTTATCTATTACCAGGTGGCATTGTGGCCAAACACTGGTTTGTAATAAGTAAAAAAGAATTATTTTAGTCCGCTTATTTTTTTCAGTATAATTATTTCTGTTTTCAGGGTGAAGAATTGAGAACAGAAATATACCTGTTCTTTCGTAAGTATTGCATCATTTTTTTCATTAGTTTGTGTTTTGACGGCGTAAAATAATTCCGATCCACATCTAAATGTGGGTTTTTAGGAAGCCCTAATATGCACGCATGATAAGAATAGGACCGTCAAAGTCAAACTGATATTGCGTTGCACATTGGGCACTAGCTTCAAGTGTGTTCATTGCATACGTGTGCAAAAAAATATCTAAAATGCGTTTCTTCTATTTTTTTATAGCATAAGAGGTGTCCCTCCTTACAGCATACAGTCTACCAGATGGTAAGTTGTTGCTGCGGCCCATAGACATGGACATCTATCCTCGATTACAAATCAAAATGCAGATGCGTCTTCACCCTTGAGGACTAATATGGAATGCCTCGTTTTCAGTTAAAAGTTTCCCCAGTTCTCTACATTCACCAAACGAAACGCAACAGTATTATGCTGTTACTTGACGTTGGTATTCTGTGAGAGTGTGGGCCTTTACCGATCGAGACAACCTATTCGAGCTACCACCATAATATAGCTGCAGCATGGCTCTACCACGTTCTTCTTCATCGTTATCATCACCATCATCAAAAAGTCCTTCAAAAGTCCAATGCAGTCCTCCCATCCATCCATGTATCTATCGACTTCCTGAATCTCTAACCAGGACGTAACTCTAGTGGGGGTTGCACTACACTTCGCTTACCGGTACGAGGTTGCACTCGAGAATCTTCTTTCCCCACCGGTTGTCCATCCTTCGAGCTTTATGGTTCATTGCTACTTCAGCTTACTGATGCGCTTGGCTGTCGGTTTTTTTTTGGGTCTACTGTAATTATCCTCATTTCGAAGTCTACCACGAAGAGATATTCCGAAATTAGCCCTCTTCATAGCTTGCTGAGCGACCTTGAACTTGCTCATACAGCCCTCGGTGAAGGACCACTTACTTCTTGTTTATAGAACAAGCGTGACGCGTGACAAACGAGCACACGTTTCATCTAATAATAAGTAGACTCTGTGGCTTAAAGACATCTACATCTATCCTCCATTTTTTTTAATTCAGATATGTCGTCACCACGGAGAAATAGTTTCCGGTTCTCTACACACACCATTCGAAAAACATGATCATCATTAAACTGCTATTTTGCGTTGATGTTACCTTTGAGAGCATGGTACGTCCCCAGTCGAGCCGACTCATTTGTATTTTGAAGAGAAAATCACTAAAAATATCAACGCCATGAATTTTTTGTCAGTGTTTGGATGATCCAATGGCGTGAGTAGATCATAATTTACAAAATTTTCATTCAAATAGATAGCAGTAAAAGATGACTAATAGATTATTTATATATAGACCCTTTTCACTGGAAAGGAGGCATACCATCTTAATCTTCAGGGGTGACCACGCATTTGCATTTTGATTCTCAATCGAGGATAAATTTAGATTTCTATGGACCACAGCATTCACTTACCATCAGGTGGACTATCTGCTCGTTTTTCACCCTTATTCTATGATTATTTTACTTGATGTTGTATCATTGTATATTATTTTGTAAATATTATATGTGTTGTACCATAATTTCTTACGCAGTGTTCAGATGCTACTTGAGCACAAATCATTGCACGTGAGTTACGCATTTATGGATATTTCGTGCGTGCGATATCAGATATCTGCGTGACAACCTGAAGATAGTGGATGGTGGACGTGTGGGCGCGTGGGGACGTGGCTATGGTGGGCGTGCGGCGGCCGCGGCGGCGGCGGGCGACGCGCGCAACGTCACGCGCTGCATAGCCGCTGTCGCTCCACTCGCCGACCTGCGACACCACAGTACGCGTCCTCTCTGTATCTGTACACACTCTACACTCCCTGTATCTGTACACATTCTACACACGCTCTGCTCTGCACGCACTGGTTACGTCACGCACTGGCTCGCCGCCGTCGCTCCACTCGCTGACCTGCGACACCACAGTACGCGTCCGCTCTGTATCTGTGCACAATCTACACACGCTCTGCTCTGCACGCACTGGTTACGTCACGCACTAGCTCGCGGCCGTCGCTTCACTCGCTGACCTGCGACACCACAGTACGCGTCTACTCGGTATCGGTGCACACTCTACAGATGCTCAGTTCTGCACGCACTCGTTACGTCACGCGCTGCCTCGCCGCCGTCGTTTCACTCACCGACCGGCAACAACACACTACGCGTCCGCTCTATATCTCTGCACTTTCTATACACACTCTGTATCTGTCCACACTCTACATACTCTTTGCTCTGCATGCACTCGTTACGTCACGCGCTGCCTCGCCACGATCGCTCCATTCGCTGACCTGCGACACCACAGTACGCGTTCGCTCTGTATCTGTACACACTCGTGGCAACGGCGGGCGTTATAGATTTACGCAGTGTATTTACGGCCTAAGAGAATTGACCACTCCATATCATCTCATGGGTATCGTAGGAGGCGACAGAGGAAACAGAAACTTGAGACGGGTAGCAGCGTCTTCCTGAAAACAACACATAATAATAAAAAACTGCGGTTTGCTGCCAAACGTGGTGACTATGGTAAATATCCCCTTTTGTGATGATCTATGCGGGATGCCTATTATTGACTAGAATAATTTTGATTTTTGATTTCGCCACGTAGAGGTGTTTAAGAATATCAACTACCCTATATCTTCCTGTGGGTGTCGTAAAAAGCGACAAAGGGAAACAGGCAGGAGATGAGCAGCAGCATTTTCTTGATAACAGCAAAATTACAATAAAAAAACTGTGGTTGCCAACCCGCTTGCCCAGCGTGGCAAGTATGGCAAATACCACTGATGAAAGCAACAAAGAAACGGCCCCCAGTCCCCCGTGGCCGCGCTATTCCTGGCAACGGTGGCGACAATAGTAACGGCGGAGCAGGGGGTGCTAAGAATCTCCGGTGGAGGCCACATAAGACAACTCGACCTGGCAACATACAACGCACGCACCCCGAGGACTAACGAGAAGGTTGTGGAGCTATAAGAAGAGAAAGACAAGTTACGCTGGTGTATTATAGGATTATTCGAGGTCCGAAGAGAGGGAGAGGACACGGTAATCCTCGAATCCGGCAACTTGCTCTATCACCGGGAGGGCGACCATCTGTCCCAAGGAGGTGTCGGATTTATTGTCCACAAATCTCTCGTTAACAACCTTGTAAAGATTGAGAGTGTGTCGATGAGGGTTGCGTACCTTAAACTCAGAATCACCAAACAGTATTCACTGAAGGTCACACAGGTTTACGCACCAACTTCGGCAAACCCTGATGAGGAAGTAGAAGAAACGTATGAGGATATCTCTAGAGCCATGCATTCCTCCAAAACCCATCTCCCATATGGTGTTAATGGGAGACTTCAATGCGAAACTAGGCACAAGAGAGAACTGAGCTGAAAGTAGGTAAATTTGGAATAGGGCAACGGAACCCAAGGGGCCAGCAGCTGGCCAACTTCATGGAGAAAGGGGGACTCTTTATGATGAAATCTTTCTTTCAGAAGCGGCTCCACTAGAAGTGGACCTGGTCGAGCCCCAACTGTTCGACAAAAATGAGATTGACTTCATTATGACGACCACACAAAAACTGTTCAGCGATGTCTCCGTGATCGCGAGGGTGAAAACTGGTAACGATCACCGATTGGTTAGAGGCACACTGAACCTAAACATTAAGTTAGAGAGGTCTCAATGAAGTCAACGCTCCGTCCCCCTCGTGCTCTGTTCCAAAGTACCGAAACTTTTTAGCTCGAGTTACAAAACCGTTTTAAGTGCCTAGAAGACTGCAGTGAAGTGGACGATATGAATGACAAGCTCGTGGAAACTGTCCATGCGATCGGAGCTAAGTTCTGCAAGACCCGCCGCAGAAGAACACAAAATCTCTCCGATCACACTTTTAATCTCATAGCTGTTAGATGAGTGATGAAGCTACATTCTTCAATAGATTTGACAGAATACAGGCATCTGAACAGACAGATCTCCAAATGCATGTGGCGGGACTTATGCAAGTTCAATACAGCATTGAATAATACAACATTGAAGAAGCGATCGAGCGGAACCGAGGCTCCAAAGTCTTTGCCAGAGATCTCTCTGCTAGAAAGAGCCAACTGTCAAAGTTGAAGACCGAGTGTGGCAGCATCGTTTCCGGGACACCTGAGATTTTTAGTGAGATTAAAAGGTTCTATGGGCAGCTGTACACGTCATCGTTGGAGTCACACGCAAGTGTGAGTAACAATCCAAGAGCGAGTCTTGTCCGATACTATTCCGAAGATATCCCGAACGTCAGTCTGAGCGAGATTAGAATGGCTCTTCAGCACCATAAAACCGGTACCTGAAGTCCTTCAGAAGCTTTTTAATTCCGTCTTCCATGGTGGCACTACTCTGGAGGCGTGGAGCAGAAATGCGGTAGTCTTGTTCTTCAAGAAAGGCGACAACGCTTTCTTGAAGAACTACAGACCGATTTCCCTTCTGAGCCGCGTCTACATGCTGTTTTCGAGAGTCATGACGAATCGTCTCGCGCGCAAACTTGACAACTTCCAGCCTCCCGAAAAAGCCGGTTTCTGAAAAGGCTTTAGTACCATAGACCACATACATACCCTGCAGCAGATTGTACAGAATACAGAGGAGTATAATCTGCCACTTTACCTTGCGTATGTGGACTATGAAAAAGTCTTTGATTCCGTCGAATTTTGAGCGGTGCTGCAGTCCTTTCAGCGGTGCCAAGTTGACTGTCGGTATATCGATGTGCTGAAGTGTTTGTATAGTAGAGCTACGACCGGCTATCCGAGTAAAGTATCAGAGTACGAAACCTATCCAACTGCAGAGAGATGTAAGACAGGATGACGTTATATCCCCGAAACTCTTCACCGCTGCATTGGAAGACGTTGTCAAGCTACTGGACTGGAAATGATGCGGTATTAACATCCATGTAGTCCTTATGGCAGAATCGCTGGAGGACCTAAGCACTATGCTCAATGACCTCAATAGTGTCTCCCAACGGATAGGTCTTAAGATGAACATGGACAAAATAAAGATCATGTTTAACGTCCATGTCACACCTATGCCGGTAGTTGATGGGAGCACTAAGCTCGAAGTTGTTGACGAGTATGTTTACGTATGA
Organism: Parnassius mnemosyne; assembly: GCA_963668995.1. Classification (NCBI taxonomy): domain Eukaryota; kingdom Metazoa; phylum Arthropoda; class Insecta; order Lepidoptera; family Papilionidae; genus Parnassius; species Parnassius mnemosyne. The sequence goes on from CAVLGL010000086.1 coordinate 34,940,948, forward strand.
TAAATAGTCCGAATAGGTAATTCCAACTTAGACCGAGAGGTCAATCGATGAGTTCAACTCGGCTGGGCAGCGTTCGGGAAACTACGACACATCTTCTCGATAGACATACCTGAAAACCTGAAAATAAAATTGTACAACCAGTGCGTGTTGCCAGTGATGGCTTACGGATCTGAGACGTGGTCGTTCACTGCTGGCCGTATGAGGAAGCTCAAGGTCACTCAGCGGGCTATGGAGAGAGCAATGCTCGGGGTTTCTCTGCGTGATAAACTTAAAAATGAGGATATCCGCAGTAGAACCAGAATAACCGACATAGCCCAACGGATTAGTAAGCTGAAGTGGCAGTGGGCCGGCCATCGGCTCGAAGAACCGACAACCGATGGGAAAGAAAGGTTCTCGATTGGCAGCCTCGTACCGGTGCACGAAGTGTAGGGCGATCCCCACTAGATTTTTTTTATAGGATAAGGGTGAAAAACGAGCACACAGTCCACCTGATGGTAAGTGTTTGCTGCGATCCATAGACATCTACATCTATCCTCTATTACAAATCAAAATTCAGACCCGTTTTCACCCGTGAGGACTAGGATGGAATGCCTCATTTCCAGTGAAAAGGGCCTCCGGCCACCTGCACTCACCAAGCGAAACGCAGAGGTAAACCTCTATTTCACGCTGGTATTCTGTGATGTCGTGGTACCACCCCGGTTCGAGCCGGCCCATCCGTGCGACAGCAAAAGCTGCCGCCTGGCTCTACCACTGTTATTGACGGAGATGGAGTGACGACCTGCTAAGACATGCAGCAAGTCGATGGATGCAGGTGACTCAGGACCATGCTTTGTGGCATTCCTTGGGGGAGGCCTATGTTCAGCAGTGGACTTATGGAAGGCTGTCATGATGATAATTTTGATAAGATGTAATGAAAAAGTAAAATGAGTTCATAATCATCACATCTGGTCAGCGTGAGATTATTAGTCCTCATAAAAGATACTTTTTATGGAATAAGAATCACAAACGAGTACACAGTTCATCTAATGATAAGTATCTTCGATTGAGAATTAAAATGCAGATGTGTTGTCACCTCTGAAGACTTAAGTGGAATACCTCATTTGCAGTAAAAAGGATCTTCAGTTTTCCACACTCACCATGCGAAACACAGCAGCATTAAGCTGCTATTTCACTTTGGCATCTGTGAGAGCTTGGTCCTTCGCCAGCCGAGCAGACCCATTCTCTCTACAACTATAATATAGCAGCAGCACGGCCTTATCACGTAAATTACCATTGATGGAAATGTGTATGTTTGTGTGCCGACAGACTCGTATTGGACGGAGCGGCACGGCGGCATGGCGGCGGGCGGGGCGGCGGGCGCACTGTGGCGGCGCGCGGGCAATCTGCCGCCTCGCCGCCTGCTGCTCGCACACGCCACGGCCGACGAGCGCGCGCCACCTGCGCACGCGCTCGCGCTCGCACGCGCGCTTGTGCAAGCGAGTACGCACCAGGTACGTACGAGCGAGCGCGCTAAACACGCACCAGGTACATACGAGCAAGCGCGCTATACACGCACCAGGTAGTACCAGCGACCGCACTATACACGCACCAGATACGTACAAGCGAGCGCGCTATACACGCACCAGGTACGTACGAGCGAGCGCGCTATACACGCACCAGGTACGTACGAGCGAGTGCGCTATACACGCACCAGGTATGTACGAGCGAGCACGCTATACACGCACCAGGTACGTAGAAGCGAGCGCGCTATACACGCACCAGGTACGTACGAGCGAGCGCGCTATACACGCACCAGGTACGTACGAGAGAGCGCGCTATACACGCACCAGGTACGTACGAGCGAGTGCGCTATACACGCACCAGGTACGTACGAGCGAGCACGCTATACACGCACCAGGTACGTACAAGCGAGCGCGCTATACACGCACCAGGTACGTACGAGCGAGCGCGCTATACACGCACCAGGTACGTACAAGCGAGCGCGCTATACACGCACCAGGTACGTACGAGCGAGTGCGCTATACACGCACCAGGTACGTACGAGCGAGCGCGCTATACACGCACCAGGTAAGTACAAGTGAGCGCGCTATACACGCACCAGGTACGTACCAGCGACCGCACTATACACGCACCAGGTACGTACAAGCGAGCGCGCTGTACACGCACCAGGTACGTACGAGCGAGCGCGCTATACACGCACCAGGTACGTACGAGCGAGTGCGCTATACACGCACCAGGTATGTACGAGCGAGCACGCTATACACGCACCAGGTACGTAGAAGCGAGCGCGCTATACACGCACCAGGTACGTACGAGCGAGCGCGCTATACACGCACCAGGTACGTACGAGAGAGCGCGCTATACACGCACCAGGTACGTACGAGCGAGTGCGCTATACACGCACCAGGTACGTACGAGCGAGCACGCTATACACGCACCAGGTACGTACAAGCGAGCGCGCTATACACGCACCAGGTACGTACGAGCGAGCGCGCTATACACGCACCAGGTACGTACAAGCGAGCGCGCTATACACGCACCAGGTACGTACGAGCGAGCGCGCTATACACGCACCAGGTACGTACGAGCGAGCGTGCTATACACGCACCAGGTAAGTACGAGCGAGCGCGCTATACACGCACCAGGTACGTACCAGCGACCGCACTATACACGCACCAGGTACGTACAAGCGAGTGCGTTATACACGCACCAGGTACGTACGAGCGAGCACGCTATACACGCACCAGGTACGTACGAGCGAGTGCGCTATACACGCACCAGGTACGTACAAGCGAGCGCGCTATACACGCACCAGGTACGTACGAGCGAGTGCGCTATACACGCACCAGGTACGTACGAGCGAGCGCGCTATACACGCACCAGGTACGTACGAGCGAGTGCGCTATACACGCACCAGGTACGTACGAGCGAGCACGCTATACACGCACCAGGTACGTACGAGCGAGTGCGCTATACACGCACCAGGTACGTACGAGCGAGCACGCTATACACGCACCGGTACATGCGACAAGCGCGGCACCTGCCGCCGCGCCGCCTGCTGCTCGCGCACGCCACGGCCGACGAACGCGCGCCGTTGCGCACGAACTCGCGCTCGCACGTGCGCTGGTGCGAGCGAGCGCGCTATACACGCACCAGTTACGTGCGACAAGCGCGGCACCTGCCACCGCGTCGTCTGCTGGTGGTCACTATCATTTTGTCACATCAATACTAATTATCTGATATGTCAGTATAGATCACTGGGTATTTTTCTTTAAACCTTCTATTAAACTCGTCTTTCCTTCCAAGGTTCTTATGAAAGATCGAATGAAACAAATATTAAAAACAATTTGACCATTTTGACGTAGTGGAAAAATTTTAATTATAAAAAGAGTAATGACATTTTTTTATAGGAGAGGGGGCAAATGAGCATGCGGCTCACCTGATTGTAAGTAAATACCGCCGCCCATTAATAACTGCAACACCAGGGGAATTGCAGATGCGTTGCCGGCCTTTTAAAAAGAAGTAGGTTCTTTTCTTGAAGGTCCCTAAGGCGTAAGCTATCGTATAGTGTAATTTATTGTTTCAGGTATACCCAGATGAAGTACACAACTTCGAGCGGTCGTACATCCATCTCCATAAAACAATGGAGCAATTCTTTGACGAGTGCTTTGGCCCCGTGGAGCTGGCCGATTGGGACGCCGGTGGGGTGGGAGGTCTATTTCCATTTCGCGACTAGTCATTAGCCGATGGGTTACACCCATGCAGCCTGGAGTCACCACTTATAAAAAAAAAAAAAATTGTTACTTTATACCACAGTAACACAACACTCCTTGCTTAAAAAACCCATTGAGCGTTGATGCAGTTGATGCAGGACTAATAATGAATTACTTGAATTACGTATAAAAGACTATCTACACGTGACGCTTATTTTTTTAATGAGAAATTGAAGAATGGAAAAGTATTGAAGAATATTATAAGACAAGATTCAATTAGGGTTTATAATATTCCGCTCACCAGACGTCGCTACTTGGGACTGAGGTGAAGTTATTTTGTTACATAATGTCATTTTATTTGACAAGTTGCGTTTAAAAAAATTTTTATCGGTTTCTATAGTATCTAAATACACAAAACAATGTCTCAGTAGTTTTCTCCTTAATTTTTGCACATTTTTATCCCTTTTTAATTTTTGTACTTTAAGGAATATCCGTAGTTTTTTTTTTCATTTTTAAGCGAATTAATATAAAATATAGCTAAAATTTCTGAGAGAAATATTATCTCTTACATATATTCTAACAAATTTACTTTCTCTCACCACGAAATCTGTCAAATATTTCACCTTATTCCGAAGTGGCGCCGCTCTTGTATCATAAAATGTAGTCGTGGATGCGCTCGTTCCCGCTTCTTTTTGAAACTTAACTTTAAGGAATGGCGCTTCAACCGATCTCTTTAGATCTAGAGATAAAAATATCATTATTATATATGATACACATGCTTTGGCTTACAATAAATACTTAAATGTTTCAAACCTGAAAAAATAAACATATATATTTTTCAGAAACATCAGAGTATTGATAAATAATTAATGACGCAAGATAATGTTGGTAATTCTAAATTGTATATTTGACAATTATTGCGATAAAATAACATTTACATCGAGAATAATATTAAACGAGAAAACATTGATGTTATTCAAATTCTGCATGACTATTGAACAAAATATTTTAGTAAATAAATACTTACTACGTTAAACCTAATGGAAACACGTAAAATAAAATAAAAAACAACTAATTGCATTTTTTCACCAAAAAATGCGGTGATGATATAATAGTGAAAGTAATATTTCGCGTTTGCGTAAATATAAGATATCATTGTAGTGAAAATAACACTTTAATATGGCGAATTATAAGTAAAATATTTTTTTATGCTAAGAAAATATTAAACCGCTAAATTTTTCAGCTGCTTCGTCAGCTTTATACTTATTCAATGTAATAAAATTTAATAATATAATAATCATATAATAATATAGTAAGTCTACATATTTTTCCATATTTTATAAATGTGGTGAAATCGGAAAATTGGAACATTATAAAAATAAAACAAGTAATATATAATTTAGTAATAACGTAATATTCATAATATGGTTGCTTATTTTTTTGAAATAACCGCAGTACGATTCTGTAAATCAACAGTTTGTTTGTTTTGTGTTTGGGTACGTTGCATTGTGTAAATGTATCATAATCTATTTGTTTATTTTTTCTTTTTAATCAACAATTTATTTTAGTTTACAAGGTAATAAAATATTACTGAGTAAATTATTCCCTAACTCGGTGATAGTAACTTGGAGTATGCTAGCGTGGCATGGAACCCTGTATATGCTGTTCAATCTCAACGCTTGGAGGGTATTCAGCGTGCGTTCACTAGGCATCTGGCATTTATTTCGCAGGGCGTGTCACACCGGTCACCATATGAGCATCGTCTTGCCTTTTTTTAAATGAAATCGTTGCGTAGCCGTCGAAGAGACCAGGATTTGGTGTTTTTGCACGGACTTGTCAACGGTAAAATAAAATGTAGTGAACTCCTGGTACGTGTTAAATTGACGGTGCCAGCTCGCATGCCCCGACATCCTATCAAAAAAACTTTTGCCTTGCCTTCTGTAAGGACTTACCTTGGACGCCATTCTCCTCTTGCCAGATGTTGCGCACAGTACAACGAGATGAATATTGAAACCTTAGACATTTTCCACGACTCGTTGTTTAAATTTAAACGAAAACTGGCCGGCCTTTTGTGAACACGCATTTGTTTTCAGTTAAGTTTTGCTTTGGTGATTTTTCTTATTTTATTGTTTTAAAATTTTCAGATATATATTGTGTTGTTATTTAATATCTCCTATCAATGTTGTGTACGCCTATAATAGGTATATGTATAAGTAATTGTGCTTTAAAAATGTAACTTTTATAATATGTATACATGTACTGTTGGTGTACCTTCTTAAATAAATAAAGAAATAAATAAATAGCCTTACCCGGTGGACAGTTGATGTGTCTCAAGGCGCCTTATCAGATTTAAAAAAATCTTGGGATTTATATCACTATCACAGCACTTACTCGTTTGCACTAATAGTTCACATGCTCGAGCATATAGTGCATAAATCGTACAATTATTACTTATCAAAATCCACTTTAAGCAACTAAAAAAGCTATATGTTTTCCTAGACATTGACTTTTTCTGGCTGTAAAAGAATGGCGGTTGTTTAATAATCAGTGAATATGGCTGTCCTAATTTTTACGTGTGCGTTTATCAATGTATCAATATGGCGATTTGAACAATTGTCAGTTTTAAAACTAAGAGAAAGAGAAGTATAAGCAACGAGGTAAAAGTGAAAAGTAAAGCGGTATGTTGAGAAAAATCTACAATGACCTGGAAAACCTAACCAAACCTTAATTGGAAAACGTATAAATATATCGATTTTTGTACAATCATTGTAGTATAAGTTGCGTTTTATTATTAGACCTTGATGATATAGGTCTTTAACTTGACGATAATTAATAAATACTTCAAATCAGTTATTGAGATTTTCCGTCAAGAAATTATGTGTAGCTGCTCGGAGTCAGGAAATTGGTGCTGTCTCAACCACGTGCCTCAGCAGAGCTAGCATGGGCAGGAGACAATTTTATCACCGGAGAAAGGAGAAAATGTTTATCCCTCGCTTAGTTTTATCCACCCTTCGAGCATGGGCACACCGGTAGATAAAATGGGAGATAGATTTAGACTTATATAGATTTTTTACTACTAGGATAAAATTGTTCCTTTTAAATGTCAATCTTTCATTTGGCTCCATGCTACAGACGGGGGATATATGTCTCACTCATTATGTCAAACGGGGATATACTTCTCCCCGTTGTTGCAGTGCTTTGGCATAAATACGAGGCAATTTTATCTCTTGTCAGTGGTTATATCAGTGGATAAATTTTTGTCCCCAGTCCATGCTAGCCGTGCAGAAAGCACGTAAAGCAGTTGGTCCTGCGCCTGATCTCTCTCCGGTCGTGTCTGTTTACCGTCCCATCGGACTATGAGAGTGAGGGAATATAGTGTGTCTGTGCTTAAGTGCACACTTGGGCACTTTAATCCTGTCTAGTGCCGATGGTAAGTATTCGTTGAGGCTGGCCGCTGTGACCGAAATTCGGTCTGGAGGACATTACTTTTCATTAATACGTCATCTATAAATAAACATAAATAAGAAAGAAATAACATACTTCTTAGCTTCATCCTCATTTTTGACACTACAAAACAATCAGTAACGGGTAAAAGCACTTACTGCGAAAGTTTAGTAGGTTTAGTAGTTTTTATTATATTTTAAGTTATAATATTATGTTGTATGAATAAAAAATATAAATTTTCATTTACTAGATAAAATATAATTTATTGAAATGGTGCATTAAATTTAGAAGATATATAAAAAAAAGTATTAAGCCTAATTACATAACATGTTGTAAAGTATTGTGAAGAATTAAATGAATACACATTTGTATAAACGTAATAAAAGTATCGATGTTAATAATTCATAGAATATTTTTAATTGTGTAATATTGACATAATAAGTGAACAATTTTTAATAAATGTATAACTAGCGTACGTGAGGGTAACATGGTCATCCGATTAATATGATCACTTTGTTATAACTCAAAAACTACATCTTTGTTTGCATAAATGCCTCTGTGATACGATAGCATTTCATCAGTCAATCAAATAATGAAAGGTTAAAGGGGCGATGTTTTATTGACGCCATTTTGACAGTTGACAGTATAGTAAATATAGTAATTACCTTTTTTATGTTGATTTTTCAAAGTGTTCCTGATTATTGCCAAAGCTAGTTTGCTATTTTTTGCTATTTTTAGTTATAGTATTGGACGTATAGCTTAAGATGACCATATTATCCTCACGTACCTTATATTAAACTGTATATGTGCGTATATTGTATTATTTATATTAAACGGAAGATTTCAAGTTATTTTTATTAGCTTTGACATTATGGTTGCGTTGATACCGGTTTAATATTGGATCGTGGTAGTTACATAGATTTATGTACTTAATCACGCCAAAATAGCGGCCAATGTCACATAGAAAATCCTTTTCTTTTGTAAATGTCGTGTGTAATATTATTATGGGATTTTAATCATACAAAAATTAAATAACAGTAATGATTTTGATCGTGTGTTCCTCTTTATCAGAAAATTGTTCACAGATTATATGTATGGAGTTGGTAGCCCCTGAGAAATTTTCTTATGATTATCATAAGGAATAAAGTTCTATATTTTAGTGTAAATGTATCAACCAATTTATCTATATATTTCTATGTCGCTTTGGGTGTCATCGTAAATCAGAATTAGCTTTAAAATAAATAGCGTAAGTGCTCCTCGAATGACGTTTTATCTCTACATACTCTTCTATTTGTGGACACTTATTCTTGTAGAAATCAGAAGAAAAAATTTTAAAAAAGCGTTTTATGAAGTTATTTTTTTTTCTTTATAAATATCTATTTCTAGGAGACAAAGAGGCGATAATCCCATATCCTAAAGAAAAAAGACATCATCATTAATTATAGATGTTATCGTTGTTAACAAAGAGCAAATATTCACTGCGTTTAGCTGTTACTCGAAGCTTTCGAATTTTACCAATGCCGGTAGACTCGTGCCTGCGTATTGTTTTCTAATGCCCTTAACGTCATCTGCATCTATCCAACACGGTTTTGTAACGACTATCATGAGCGGTAACATTAAACATTTTATAATTTAAAATATAATCCACAGCCCCCTCTTTTTTTAATTGTCAATATTTCGCGCAGAATAAAATAAGTCCAGTGTTAGCAGTTACAAGTAAGATATTAAATACCACGGTTATTATTTTTTATTGTTTTGTGAAATTAACAGATTTAATGTAGGTATTATTTACCTGTCTTTTTTAGTATAAAAGTTATTTTTATTGTTTATGGTACGGTCAAAATACCGAATTGTTTTTCAGTTCAAATTTAATTTCAAATTATTTTACAAAACTCATTATTTTACAAAAAAAAAATAGTAATCTACTTATTTTTGCGTTATTTGAATTTATAGTCGAGTTTACACCAAGTTACTATATTTCTAATAAATTTAATTTTATAATATTATATTTTAATCTCAGACCAGTAAAGAAGGATAGAGAAAGATGGTGTGCTGCATGCATTTTAAGTGACGCAAAAACCAAGTCAAGACTATGCTAAGCTTAATGTAAGAACACTCACGTACACATATGCATGTAAAATCATTTTCAACCAACAACAAGGATATAGATTCCAGCAGTGAACTTTTACAGACCGATAATGAAAGAAAGAAGAAAGATGTGTGTGTGAGTGTCAGTGCGCGTCAAGAAGTTGAGCAAGGTCTCGGCTTAACTTGAAATGACAAAAACAAAGCTCCGTCTAACTTTCTTTATTGGTTTCAGTTTTTAATAAAAATAAAACAATACCTTACTGATATTCTTTGGTATTGTTTTTAATTTTCTTACATTAAAATATATACCGGTTTAGTACAAATATAATAATATATAATATGTATAATGTAATAGTCACAAAAGTGTTAATAAATAGTGTTTAGTTGTCTAATAATCCATCATTAGCATTATTTTCAACCATTAGGCGCACAGCTCCTAAAAGAAAAATTATTTTAAAATAACTTTGCATTATGCTTGTTACACCGTTAATTAACTGATTAGTGTCCACCAAAGACATTTAAGTTACCTACATATTTAAATCTCTTTGGTGTCCACAGTTGCGATAAGCTATGCAGTGCGGAAACGCCTCTATTCTGCCTTCTGTCTTTGTTTTTTAATTGGCAATAATGTTGTTGGTTAGTTAAAAACAGATATGTCTTACTCTGTCGTTACTTTTAACCGTAATCACTAACAGGTGAACCTAGTACTAAACGTCGTTCACTTTAAAGACTGTTCCCTGCATAGTTATATAACATAGTGCATATTAAATTTGTAACAGATTACAATAATTTTATTGTGCTTGAATTTGTTGACTTTATCACTGTCCACAGAATAGAAAGCTTCAAGTTTTCTTGTGCCTCTACGTCGCATCTAACGACAAAGCACGGCAATTTTATTACATTCAAATAAACCTAGATTTTATATTGATATCCCTGTTGTTTTTCTCATCTCCTTAACCACGTCTATACTAGATTTTTCATAAAATTGATCCAAAAAATGAATCAAGATTTATGCTCGTCAGTTTTAGTCGCGTATTTAGTTTGCTTAATATCACACGTCTCTCCTCTTCAATAATATAAACAAAATACTAAAAAGTACTTAATACTTAAATATGTAAAAGTGATATATTATGTTAAGTAGTTTTGTCTATTATTCCTAATATACATATGAAATGTGTTTGTGACGAAGTTCATTGAATGGAGATGTTGTTTATGTTGAAAAATTGTTTTATATTAAAATATAAATAAATGATTGTTTCCAGTGACTGTTTCCTTTTGTTTAAATCTTTACTACTCCCTTTTCTAGACATAAACATTATTTATATAGAATAAGGGTCACAAACGAGCACACGGTCCACCTGATGGTAAGCTTGGTTCATAGACATTTACCCTCGATCAAGAATGAAAATGCAGATGCGTTGCCACATCTGAGGATCAAGATGGAATGCCTCGTTTCCAGTAAAAAGGGTACCCTGTTCTCTACACTCACCAGACGAAACATAGCAGCATAAAGCGGCTGTTTTACGCTAGTATTCTGTGAGAGCGTGGAGAGTCCTACCGCGATCGAACGGACCCATTCATGCTGCAACTAATAGGTCTTCACCTATGAAATTGCAGTTTTTTATTAAATAAGTTATCGTGATTTTGTTATATATTTTCTTTTAATTTCTATTCATCAAAGGGGGTGGGTAATTACCATGCAATCGATGCATCTTTGCTAACGAAGTGGCTTGCTCATCTGGACGTAAGGCATCTGATTCTTCAATTTCTACTGCGCTCTCGAATATTGAATATTTTTCTCGGCAAAAAGTTATCCGAATTCTGGCAAAAGTAGAAGCCTATAGGCGAAAGGCCTGGTGAGTACGGCGGATGATGAGAGTTTTCTTGTAACTTGGAGACCGTCTTTTAAGCAGTATGAGGTCGCGCGTTGTCGTGCAGGGGCAGCGGAGGCGAGCGATTGACCGAAGCTGGTTGGCGACGTGCGAGTCTCTTCATCATTGTGTTCAGTGCTTCACAGCACACATCTTCAGTAATGCTCATCCCATTTGGTAAGAAGCTGTGATAAATCACACCTGCGCTAGACAAAAAAACACTGAAAATCTTTTTTCTAGGGGAAAGTAGTCGTTTAAGGCATTGTTTAGGTGCTGAACCAGAATCCATTCAACCTTTTGAGCGCTTACCATTGTCAAATAAAATCCATTTTTGTCGCAGGTAACAATGCGGCTTAAAATTCCCTCTTCCGTGTTCCTGTTGAGCAGGGCAAGGCACGTCTTGACGCGTACTTCGCAATGGCAATCATTGAGTTCTTGGGGCACCAATTTGTCAAGCATTTTTACCTTACCAGTCTGACGCAAATAGCCCAATATTGTTTTGATGCTAACGTCGAAAGTTGCTGCTTATTCAGCGGTAGATTGAGTATCATCAGGTTCTACAATCACCTTTAATTCGTAACTGTCGACCAAAGTTTTCGGAAGTTCATTTTTCGGGTCGAAATTTTCAGAACGGAAGCGAGCAAACCAATGACGAGATGCATGAGGTGAATGAGGTGGTGCGTTTGTTTATAGTATTCGCTCCGTAAACGTCGTTGATGTTACGTGCCGCGTTGGTGCCACGACGGTACTCATATTCCATAATTACTCGAATTTTTAACATACCAATGATGACAGAAAATATTCAAATGCGATGAAAACATAGCGCTAGTCAATAAACAAATGACTAAGTTTGAAAAAAGAATTCCACGTTTTTTGAAGTAAAATTAATTTGAAATTAGAATTCTTATCCAAACAAAATTTCATAGGTGACCTATAGGAGTGAAATATAGGAGGTGACGACCTATTACAATATAGCTGCAGCGTGGCTCTACCACGTACATCTACAAAACCATATTAAACATAAACTCTCACGCCTGTACTCGTAACACAGAGAGGGAGGCAAAGATTACGGGCTTCCATTTGGCACGATCCTGATACAACTCTCCCCTTAGTAATTTAGAAAAAAAATTTAGAAAAAAAAGGTACAATGTTCAAAATCGAAAAAGTCCTTTTTATTTTGATTTCACAAGTCAGAAGTGTCCGTTACTATCTAATGAATATTATCTAATGCATAATTAAGGATAAGAATTTTGGTAATAGTCAAATATATATTGGTTTTAACATTGTCCTTTATGATTAGAAATACTACATAGGTAATTCTTCAATAAAGCATGTTCAAACATTTATACTTCCCTTCTGTTCGTTTAATAAAAATTTCTTTAAGTGTATTTTAAAATTCCCTATTGTCTTTAGATTACGTAGTGGTGGAGGTATATTATTCCAGCAGTGGGTGGCTGTATATTTGTAACTTCTTCTGAAAGCCGTTGAGCTATGTCGAGGGACACTAAATATGCGATGAGAAATACGCGTCAGATACTTATCGTGTTCACGACACCAGTCTAGTTTAGAGTACAGATACTTTGGATTTTTTGTTTTCAAAACACCAAATAGAGCTCAAGCAAAGTGGAGTTTGCGTCTTGCGGCCATCTTAAGGATGTTATTATCATTAAAGAATGGGCTAACATGACCTCTTGGTGGCACATCAAAACAGAACCTTGCACAAGCATTTTGGACTCGTTGAATAAGGTGTGCGGTGCGCGCCTACAGACATGGCCCATATACAGTGTCAGCATAATTAAGTTTTGATAATACAAGTGCGTCATATAACCTATTATGTAGTTCAATATTTAGATATTCACGTATCCTGTGCAAGATTTACCAGCAATGTATTCTTGGAAACAGGTCAGGGCTAATTATAACTCCTAGATTATGTGTCTTCTCCACTCTTTCTAAAATAGTTTCTTTTATATATACTTTTGGATGGAAGTAATTTATTTTTTCCTATTTGTTGTTTAGTACCACAAATTAAAAACTTCGTCTTTCACGCATTCAACACTAGAGAATTTATTTCTGACCACTTCAGTACTCTATCGAGATCTTCATTGAGGCCCCGTATAGCTTCCCCAGTATTCATGGGCTGGAAAGAGGTATAAACTTGAGTATCGTCTGCATATAAATGGTATTTACAATTTTTGAAGCAAACGGTAATGACCGAAGTATACAATAAAAACAGCACAGGGCCTAGAATCGATCCTTAGGGAACACCTCTTGTAATGTGCTGAGGAGATGATATGTAGTGTTGGCCATTTTCTTTTTTCAGTATTATTTGTTGTGACCGCCCACTGAGATAACTGCTGAACCATTTTATTGTTTTGGTATCAACACCATAATATGCCATTTAAGATAAAATTAATGTCGTGTTTATTGTATCAAATGCCCTAGAATAGTCCAATACGACCAGCACAGTTTCCTGACCTTTATATTGAGCCTCCAATATAGTGCCTACTACATCAGAAAGCGCAGTTGCAGTGCTTCGCCCCTTTCAAAAGCGTGATTGAGGATCTGATATAATGGAATTGTCTTCAAAATAAGCTGTTCCTTGCTGATATACCATTTTCTTTAGAATTTTGGATAAGCTTTGTAACAGTGGTAGAGCCAGGCGGCAGCTTTTGCTGTCGCACGGATGGACCGGCTCAAATCGGGGTGGTACCACGACCTCATAGAATACAAGCGTGAAGTAGAAGTTTACTTCTGCGTTTTGCTTGGTGAGTGCAGGTGGCCGGAGGCCCTTTTTACTGGAAATGAGGCATTCCATCCTAGTCCTCACAGGTGAAAACGCATCTGCATTTTGATTTGTAAGAGAGGATAGATGTTTTTCACTCTTATCCTATAAAAAAAAAGCATGGGTAGTAAGCTAATGGGCCTTAAATCACTGAAATCATCAGGATTTCCTTTCCTAGGGATAGGACGTATTAGGGCTCTTTTCCAAATTTCAGGGAATATGCTGGTACTAATTGACTTATTGACAAGTGCAATTATAGTATCCAAACTTTGTGGGAGAGTCATCAATAACATATAAAGTGTAATACCATTTACTCCTTGTGCGTTATATTTAAATGTTTTTATTGTTATTGAAATATCATCTGACGAAACCGTTTTGATTACAAAATTCCCAGAGCTCAATCCATCAAATTCGAAATACTTAAGTTCCGATATTGTTACGTTATTAGTCCCTGAAGTATTAAGAAAATGTGAATTAATTAGGTCAGGTACCATTAATTTTTAAGGTAACTCTGTATCATTTTTTGGCGGTAATAGTATGCTTTCAGATTTGACCACAATTTCTTTGGGTTACCAATGTTGTTGTCAATAAAACAATTGTAATAAGCTTTTTTCTCGTAATATAACGCAATGTTCACTTGATGCTTCATTTCTTTATAATAAGCTTTATGGTTAAGGGACTGCGAAGAGCGAAACTTATTATGTGCTTCATCACATAATCTCATCATAAACTTTATCTTGTCCGTTATACATGGACAATGGCGGTCCTTAACCACTATCGATATAATTATTTTTAAATACCATAGTTATAAATAAAGTTTAAAATATAGTTATATTATTGCTAAAATAATTTGCAACTGCACCGATTTAGATGTCAAAACAGCGCCATCTATCATAAAATGGAAAAAGTAGTATATTTTGCCTTCTCTTCTATTTTGTCTCCTTTAGTAATTATTAAATTAAATAATACAAACAACTATTACTACGATTTTTAAAATAATTTAAAAATTTTAACGTTTAGTTTTTTAGTATTTTTGTTATTTTAGTTTAAAAGTCATTTCAATAGATAATAGTGACGTCTATCAAAAATACGAAAATTGAAAAGGTTTTTAATTGAATTACTAATCTATATGTAAATTGATTAAAACTGGCCTGTATGCAATTATTGCAAAATTTTCATTTTCATTATAGTTTTACTATAGAGATTTTTATATACTTCGTGCCAAAATCGTAGAATTAATTATATATCATAAAGTCGTCTATCATTTCTTGAAACGGTGTGGTTATTTCATGATAATTAACACTGTTTGTTGACCATGTAATGATAAGCTTGACGAAATCAATGAATTAAAATCATTTGATAATATTAATAACTAAACCTAACCTAATTTAATGTTACGGTCATATGATGATATCATTAAATCGTTTTTCATCGCTAGATGCTCTGATAGCGTATTTTAATTTTATGTCTTATTTATAACTAAATGTTCGCTTCTATCGCTGATATTACTAGATAATATAGTTATGGCTTTCATTATTTAATTTAATAATAGTGCCGTCTACTTAATTCTAAATAAACTAAAATGATAAGTCACTGATAAAATTAAATAATAGGATGCTACTGAATATACGATGTAATCAGTTAAAAATTCGTTCGTGGCATCGTTGGATGTGTAATTACTACGTAGATGTGGTGAACAATCATGCAAAAGCTTAGTTTTAGTTTTAATGGATTGTATTTAAACAAATGCGAGGGCTTGCCGTGAGATTTCATCATGGCACGGGAGCAAAGCGTGTACGATTCCCTCGAGGATGAATATGTTATAGAAAATTATACGTGCTGACTTAACACGTGTCCGTTAAAGTGGTGAAGAAGAACTTCGTGGGGAAACCTAGATGTCTGAGTAATTAAAATAGTCGTGGAGATGTGAAAACCGTTAATATGCGTTGTAGCTTTGCAGCATACTCTATTTTTCTGCCCACATAATACTATAGGTAATGAGGAGCCCTGTGCACAGCAGTGAGACGTATATAAGCTGCTACTTTTACTTTTTTACCTTTAATGAGACTTATATATCAATCAGTTTGTAATTTAAGATAGCATTCATACTTCCAGACATATTTTGATATTTATGACAGTCCTGGTTTTATAGATCATATTACAGTATATGTAAATGAACAGGATCTTGGGGAAAATTACTTTAATTAAATAAAGCAGATTTTACTTAAACAAAGGTTCATTTTATTTTACTTGTCAAAGGCGGTAATCAAACTGATTAAAACTTAAATTTCATGGTATATAAGCATTATTATATACTAGCTTTTTATCCACGGCTTCGCTCGCGTTGGTTTCAATTTAGAAATACCATTAATACTACTCCAATTAAAGTTAAAATTTCATATAGTTCTATTCACGATGAACGTGTGAGAGGAACTTTACTCATGAACGGGAGTAAAAATATAGAGAAGATGGGCAGAAGCATCTTTCTGATTATAGCTTAAAATAATTAAAGGATGCAGTTGGCAACCCGCCTGCCAAGCGTGGCAAGACCAGCTAATATCCAACTTATTTTGAGCCTTTTGTGTGTTGACTCGGTAGCTAGTTTACGTGTCAGCTAGGTTAATTTTGAATTCTTATTGCGACGTGGTGTTTAATATCGAACGAAGGAACATAGTTGTGTTTGTAACGCTGAACCGTGTGACTCATGAAGTGAATAGAATCCCGGATTCATTCATGAAGTGACTCATAAATGAATCCGGGACATTGAGTGTTGAACTTTGAACTACTGTCCGTTGCTTGTGTCGGGTATCACGTGTTTGATTCTATGAAGAATGTTGAATTAGGCGAGTTGAAGTTAGTTAAATGTATAATAAAGTTAATAGACTGAAATAGTGACAATGAAGAAAGAAACTGTCCATTGTGGACGCCTACTGGAGTGATGCAGCATTGTGTGGCAGCATGGAAACCGTCGCGCTGCCAGGTCTCCTACATATACACACCACTAAACACCACTTTACATGCATCCACTCTACCTACGGGCTGACCGAGCCTTGGGGCGGTCTTAGATTCGGATACAGGTACGTACCAATTATCTTCCTAGCCTTCTTCTTATTTTGTAGTATGATAGGTCGTTGTCCATAAGGCCATTTGGGCCTGAACCCTCGGCTGCATGTCGAAGAGGCTACTATGGGCCCTAGCCAAGGCGACCTTTTGCAGGGGCAGCTGTGGGCCGTAACAATTATAAAGATAAAGGTGGAGATGGAGATGGAGACTAATACCGGAAACTACTACGCTTATATCCTAGGACAATTGAAGGAAGCCATAAAGTAGAAAAAAAGGGGAAAATTGACCAAATGAATCCTTATTCTGCACGACAACGCGCCTGTTCACAAGTGCCATATTGCGATGACTGCCCTGCCGACGGTGGGCTTCGAAATTTCGCCACACCAACCCTACAATCCTGACCTGGCCCCAATGATTGTTATCTATTTTCAGACCTAAAAAAAGAACGTCGTGGCAAAAAGTTTTTAAGTTATGAAGAAGTGAAGGAAGCAGCTTTGGCGTATTTGTTAGACAAAGACAAATATTTTATGAGGATATACTAAAGTTTATTGAAAGATTCCAAAAATGTATTAGGGTAGCAGGTGAATATATTGAAAAAGAAAAATAAATTTGGATTTTTATTAACACTTCTTACCCCTCATTCCGCGAATATAAAAGCGCACCCTATATAAAGTCCATTCATTATAAACTAATTGTCAAAAGGTGAATACATACAATATAAAAAAAATACACCGATTATTTTTGATAAAATTTATTCACACAATAACAAGCACGATTAACAATATTAAGCAATATTTAAGGCATACATTATTTTAAATAATTTGTAATAATATCCACTAGACCACATCGTCCCGTGGGTGTCGTAAAAGGACAGAGGGAAACTGAAACTGCAGATGGGCATCAGCATCAAAGTAACTGAAATGGCAGCTAATGGATTACATCATTTTCACAATTTCCATCCATTATCTATCCATTACAGCCTATAAGTCCACTTCCGAACATAATACCTCCATAAATTGCATCATAGGGGCGATTACGCCACTCTTGGCTGGCGGGTTGGCAACTGCATTTTTTTGTAATTTTGAGTACTTCTCAGGAAGATGTTGCTGCCCATTTCCTGTTCCAGTGTCACTATATCTCTTACGACACCTACGGGACGATACGGGGTAGTTGATATTACTACATGGTCACTGCCTTCTAATAATAAGTTAATATAATAAAAAACTGCGGTTGCCAGCCCGCCTGAAAACTATGGACAAGAACTATATTTAGAAGTAGAATATAATAGAATGTAATTATGATAATGATAAAGAAAAACTTATTTCAAGTGCAACACTCTGACATTAATAACTATTGATTTTAGGTTTCAAGATTTATATTTTAAATGTTAATTTCTAACTTTTCGTTAGATGCGTTAAAATTATACAACTATTGTCATCTAGAGATAAAATATCAACCCATTATACATTTATAAAAACGTACATTTCTTTATATAATAATAAGTGTGATATGCGGGTACACAGTCCAGCTAATGGTTAGTGGATGCTGCGGCACATAAACATCTATGATATCGTCAAGTTTTTTTTTTTTTATAGGAGAGGGGGCAAACGAGCATGCGGCTCACCTGATGGTAAGTGACTACCGCCGCCCATGAACAACTGCAACACCAGGGGAATCGCAGATGCATTGCCGGCCTTTTAAAAAGGAGTACGCTCTTTTCTTGAAGGTCCCTAAGTCGTATCGGTCCGGAAAAATCGCTGATGGTAATCGATTCCACAAGGAGGTCGTGCGAGGAAGAAAACATCTTCTAAATCGCACAGTGGTGGACCGTCAATCATCCAGATGGTGTGGATGGTATCGGGAGTTCTGCCGCGATGTGCGTTCGTGAAATTTGGCGGCTGGGATTAATCCGAACAATTCCTCAGAGCACTCCCCATGGTAGATGCGAAAGAAAATGCAAAGGGATGCAACATCTCTTCGCAGTGCCAATGAATCGAGCCGATCGGAAAGGGCTCGGTCGTCGACAATTCGAGCCGCTCTGCGTTGGATGCGGTCAAGTGGAAGGAGCTGGCACTGGGGAGCCCCTGCCCAGAGATGGGAACAGTATTCCATGTGAGGCCGAACTTGCGCCTTATAAAGTAGCAGGCGGTGTGCCGGCATGAAATACTGTCCCGCTCTGCTGAGCACGCCAAGCTTTTTAGAGGCCAATTTGGCCTTCCCTTCCAAGTGACCACGAAACTGCACGTCACTCGATATAGAGTAAAAATCAAACTACCATCTGTATTTTAAGTTTTCATTGCCACCCCGGAGGAGTAAGCTGGAATATCTTGCTACCATTAAAAAGGGTCTCCGGTTCTCTCCACTCACCATACGGAACACAGCATTATTCTGCTGTTTCAGGCTGGTATTCCGTGCATGGTTCTGCTCCGGTCGGGCCGCCTCATTCGTACTACAGCCATTAGATAGCTGTAGCGTGACTCTACCACAAAAAAAATATACTTACGAAGTGATGATAACCTATTGGTTATTAAGGGTGCGGTGCAATACCTGAAGATCATGTGTTCAAATCTGCCATTCGACTTCTGTCTCGTGTACTACTTTTAGCGTGTGCTTTTTAGGCTTACTTGGAACGGATGTGTTATTATTAAAATTACTTGAATAATAGTTAAAAAAAGTGAAGATACGTTTCATTACTTTATATTAATATTTGTGGTGGTTTTTATCCCCATACAAAAAGAAATAAATTGTCTTCTTTAACTGTAACTCTTGAAATTATTTACATTCCACTATGATATGATACTGTTTAATGAAGACTATAAATGCAACGTAGGCACTTATTACCTGAAAGTGAAAATTTTGTTTTAGATAGTTATCAAAATAAGGGTATTTTGGGTATGAAGTCGATATTAACTTTTTAAATGGACGCAGTAAAATACTTATAATCAGCTGTAATTGCATTTGAAAGCGTTTGATTAAATATTACTTTAAAAGTTCTGAAAATAGAGATAATCTTCACACAATATATTTAAACAAATACATTTTATTAATTTTCAAAACTATAATTTTTTTATAGAATATGGGTGACAAACGAGCACATGAGGACTAGGATAGATATTCTCGTATCCAGTAAAAATGGTCTCCCTTAAGCTGCTGTTTTACGCTGGTATTCTGTGGAAGCATGATCCTTTCCCGGTCGAGCCTATCCATTCGTGCTACAACTATAGTATACCTGCATTATGGCTCTACCACGATAAGACTTTTATTTTGAAAATGAGCGGGGAAAAAAACGGCATACTGGCAGCATTCCATGTTATGCCACTGTTGAAAAGACTTTTCCACAAATACCCAGTATTTTACACTAGGTATAAATATGAGATGGTTCAACCATCATCGCCGGTCATGAGATCATTTTGCTCTCCTACAACGGCGACTCTCACTATGACATTCAGAGAAATACAAGAGGTGATAGATTCCCTTAAGCCATCACAACATGGCGAAAATTATATAATGAAAAATTTTATCGTAGAGCCAGTTTACGTAGCACGTACTCAGACCTGGATAAATATATGCTGGTTTTATAAACACTAGCTCCGTGCGGAATTAGAACTCGCGGTCCTGTAGTACCGCGACCAAACACTATTCCCCTGGCCTACGGAAAATCTATTATAACGTCAAAATCTGTATTATTTAATAAAGTAATATTTAAAATTTCATTATATAATTAACGTGGTATTGTTGCGCTACAGCTATATTATGGGTGCAGCACGAATGGGGTAGCTTGACCGGGCCAGGACCACACTCTTATTTAAAACCAGCGTAATATAGCAGCTTTGTTCTATATTTCATATAGTGAGTGTAGACTCCATTAACTAGTAAAGAGGCATTCTATTTTCGTCTCCAGGGGGCACAAAGCACCTACATTTTAATTTTAATTGAATATACGTGTAAGTGCCTATAGGTCACAAAATTTACTATCGGATAGGCTGTATGCTCGTTCGTCGCCCTTATTTTATATTTTATAAATATATGAAAATATAATTAAAAAAAATTATAAGCAAAAGAACGAACACGTTGGAAGAAGAGAGGTTTTGGCTCAGCCGTGCGACGTTTACAGGCTCCACGGCTCGAGATGCCCCCCACCGTTTTCGCCGATCCCGTTGAGGGTGTATTTCAGGTACAGGTGAAATACACAGGGTGTATTTCAGGTTTGGTGTAAGCGATATGGTTGTATCGCATCTATTTTACCAATAGAAACCGAAACCGATACAAAATGATCAGCAGTGCGTGTATATAATAATAATAAAATATTAAGGAATTTACCGTAACAATCAGAAGTCTGTTAAGTGTATATACACCTAGCAGCGAAAAAGCGGTCTTGCAGAGGGTGACTTGCATATGGAATATTTCCAACTCAAACATTACTGGACACCCAATCGGTGTCAGGTGGAAAGTCACTTTATTCAACAAAACGTTGGTTTCTTCCATCTGTATTAAATATTACAACATACTTTAAAATTAGCAAGCAGCAACGTCAATTATTCTTTTGCAAGAGCGGAAAACACGCAATATTCTATGGAACTCAGTGGAAGTAATTTTTTTTTTATAGGAGAGGGGGCAAACGAGCATGCGGCTCACCTGATGGTAAGTGACTACCGCCGCCCATGAACAACCGCAACATCAGGGGAATTGCAGAAGCGTTGCCGGCCTTTTAAAAAGGAATAGGCTCTTTTCTTGAAGGTCCCTAAGTCGTATCGGTCCGGAAAAATCGCTGGTGGTAAACTATTCCACAAGGAAGTTGTGCGAGGAAGAAAACATCTTCTAAATCGCACAGTGGTGGACCGCCAATCATCCAAATGGTGTGGATGGTATCGGGAGTTCTACCGCGATGTGCGTTCGTGAAATTTGGCAGGTGGGATTAATCCGAATAATTCCTCAGAGCATTCCCCGTGGTAAATGCGAAAGTAAATGAAAAGAGATGCAACATCTCTTCGCAGCACCAATGAGTCGAGCCGATCGGAAAGGACATGGTCGTCGACGATTCGAGCCGCTCTGCGCTGGATGCGGTCAAGTGGAAGGAGCTGGCACTGGGGAGCCCCAGCCCAGAGATGGGAACAGTATTCCATGTGAGGCCGCCTCAACGATTGCGCCTTGTAAAGTTGCAGGCGTTGAGGCGGCATGAAATACTGTCCCGCTCTGCTGAGCACGCCAAGCTTTTTAGAGGCCAATTTGGCCTTCTCTTCTAAGTGACCACGAAACTGTACGTCACTCGATATTTCGACGCCGAGGATTCCGATACTGGCTGAGGTAACAAGGGGAGTACCTTGAAACTGAGGAGATACGATAAAGGGGTTCTTTTTAGCGGTAAACGTGCAAACTTGTGTCTTCTGAGGATTGAACTGGACTAGATTTAGTCGCCACCAATCCGTGACTTTGTCCAACAAAGACTCGACTTCAGACACAAGTTTGTTTCGGTACTCGGTGACGTTTTCCCGAGAAATATTGGCACGGCCGGTGTATAGAGCATCACCAGTGCTGTCATCCGCATAGCAATGAATGCTACCGGCTTGCAACATATCATTGATATGCAGAAGAAACAGCGTTGGTGATAGCACGCAGCCTTGTGGAACACCAGCGTTAATTGGCTTGTAGTCGGAGCATGCACCGTCTACAACGACCTTGATGCTCCGATCTGCAAGAAAGCTGGTGATCTAATTGCATAATTTCTTGGGAAGCCCATAGGAAGGGAGCTTCGAAAGAAGCGCTTTGTGCCAAACCCGATTAAAGGCCTTCGCAATATCCAAACTAACGGCCAATGCCTCCCCCTTGGACTCTACTGCCTCCGCCTATCTAGAGTTAATTAGACCAGAAGATCACCAGCTGATCGACCCCGACGAAAACCGTACTGGTGGTCACTAATCAGCTGGTGATCCTCAATGTACCGCATGAGGTGGCAGTTTATAACGGATTCCATTATTTTGGAGAACAAGGGGGTGATGGCGATAGGCCTGTAGTTGGACGGGTCTGAGCGGTCGCCTTTTTTAGGGATCGGGTGGAAAAAAGCTGTCTTCCATGACTTCGGGACTACGCCTAGGGAGTAGGACTACCGGAAAAGACGCGTTAGAACCGGTGCCAACTCCGATGCATACGTCCTCAGCACAATTGAGGGGATTCCGTCAGGCCCACTAAACTTGTGGATGTCAAAGGAGAGGAGTGCTCTACGAACCGAGCTCTGTGAGAACCGCACATCCGGCATGGAGCACTCACACCGCGGGATGGTCGGCGGTGTGTTCCCCCCGTCATCAACAGTCGAGTTGGACGCAAAAAGGGGGCCTAAAAGGTCGGCTTTCTCTTTTGCGTCGTGGGCCAGTGAGTCGTCCTCCCTGTGCAGAGATGGTAGTGATGGCTTACAGAAATTCCCTTGGACAGCCTTGGCGAGAGACCAGAATGCACGGGTTCCCGAAGAAAGGCGAACTAGTTTCTCGCCAATTCTGCCTATGTGCTCTGACTTTGCCTTGGCAATAACTCTTTTGAAGGACCTGGAGGCGAAGTTATACTTCTTTTTAAGTATGCTGGTGTTTACATCCCGAGTTGCCGAAGCCACAGCCCAGGCTTGATAACACTCCTGCTTACTGCGTAAAGCAGTCTTACAGGAGCGACCAAACCAAGGCTGAGATCTGCCTCCGATGGGTACCACAGATGATGGAATAAATAGTTCGATTCCCTGTAGCACCACATCAGTGACAGAGTCAGCAACAGCGCAGGGATCATCTGGCGAGGAGCAAACCCATGGGTAGGAAGCAAAGAAAGACCGCATTCCGTCCCAATCCGACGACCTGTAATGCCAAACACGGCGGCAACCTGCAGAACGCAACCGCGAGGGGAGCGTGAGTGGCACCTCACTCCGGATCAGACAATGGTCCAAAGAGCCAAGAGGGGCATCGACGGAAACCTGATATCCGTCCGGATGAGAGGTCAGCAGAAGGTCCAACAGGAAAGGTGTATGATCCTCAACATCTGGAATCCGCGTAGGCGATGTAACCAGTTGTGTCAGACCATAGGCCAAGGCAAACACATAAACAGATCTCCCCGCATGATAGGTCAAACGTGAACCGAGCCATTCGGCGTGGTGGGCGTTAAAATCGCCAAGGATCACGATCTCTGCGGATGGGACCTGTTGCAGCAAGGAATCTGTAGCCATTTGGCATTACCGCTATGGGACCTATAGAGGCACACGTAGACGCGCGGATGGTCGTCGCTGTCTACGCGTAGCCAAAGGATGGACAGGTCCGAACCTTCAAGACTGCCGAGGCGTCGAGAACAGATGTCCTCTCTGACATACAAGCAAACTCCAGCCCGAGGCACAAAGGATTGCCCCAATTTGTACCCCGGGCAGGAGAGATACGAAGTATCAGCCGGAGAGGACACCTGCGACTCGGTCGAAAAGAGCAAGGCCGGCTTCGCCGTCTCGAGATCGTAGTGGACGGCGTTTAGGTTCGAGTAAAGTCCCCTGATGTTGCAGAAATTCACGGATAGCGTGGCAGGGGTCGCCTTGGTCTTGTTGCTCAGTTTGCCCCGAGCAGTTATTGTGTTGAGCGGAATTTGCCCCCCCCCCCCCCCCCCCAGCATACGTGGGGCAGCCTGAGCACCCACGCTCAGGAGTGGAATAGCATGGTCGTGGATGCTCACCGAGGGATTCTCCAGGGGTACTGGTACCCTTCTGGGGTTGTTTATTAGTAATTCCGCTACCATGTTGATGGGGGGGGGGGGGAGAAATTGGACCTCCGGTCACCTGCACTCACCAGACGAAACGCGGAAGCAGAGCTTTCACTTCACGCCGGTATTCTGTGGGGTTGTGGTACTAACCCGGCACGAGCCGGCCCATACGTGCAACAGCAAAAGCTGCTGCGTGGCTCTACCACCGTAATATTGCTTTGCCGGCCCCAGGGTGCAGCATGTACGAACTGTTATGAACCGATGTATAAGTTAGCAATTGCTATTGTAAGCATTATGTAAAGTATATAAAAGTGATTTTTCATTTATTATCATGCAGTCATACTCTAACCTTTGTTCGGCACACAACTTTCTTATAATTTGTAATATTTATAATAAGTTTTGCAGCAGTAAAAATGTATTTTCTTTAAAAAGGACAAGGTGAGCTATCCTAACAATTTTGGTGTCAGAAATGGGATCTCCTGGGAAAACAGTTAAAGTACTGCCACTCATAGGTTTTAAGGTGCGTCACGATACAGAATTCCCGTCTCACAATTACCTTGGCTCCGTGAACCTCACCGTTCATCACCTCGGTCCTTGGGTAAGGTGCCAGCTTTCGACGGTAAGTCTTGGGTACATGTGCCTAAGCCCGCACAGTTACACTTGTGGTCGACGATAAGACTCCGCTACTAAGCACGGGCCCGCACCGCAACATCAAGACTCTCCTGCTGCTCCATCGTGGTCAACGTTAAGCCTCTACTTTCGAGTGTGAGCCCGCATCACAACGCCTGCACTATCGGATCACCTGGCATTTTGACTCGCCAGTAACATCAGACCTTGCATCATCATTATTATCACCATGTGTAAGGTCTCCTTAAGAACAACGCAACGTGACTTCGAGATAGTGCCGTAATTTAAGACTTCCTGAGTCATCGGACACACAAAGCCACCGCTGCCATTGACGTCATCGCTGCACACGCCGCGCGCTGCAGTGTCGAATTAATTGACACGTTTCGGAAAACCAATATAGTCGTGAGAATCTACATTTTGTGAGTAAGTTTTCAAAATTTATTAATTAAAGTGATTTTACAAGTGAAAGTGATTTAATCTAAAAAAGTAATCAATTGTAAGAGATTTATTTTAACATTAAATCATTGTATTTAAATCTTTTGTTTAACATATTTTCTTGTATTTCTGCTGATCTGTACTGTATTTTAAAAATATTCCTTATTAATTAATGTTCTCTAAAACGGTAAAAGCTAAAGAAGTTAAAATTTCAAATTCTGACGCCTCAGATAGTTCACTGTCAGGACCAAATCTCTTTGGGTCCTTACCAAATTTATTAAGCCCTACAAAGGGGATCGCGAGTCTCTGCCCACATTTTTTACAACTTGCGAAAACGCAATTTCATTAGTAAGTACAGACCAACAGAATTAGCCTTATAATGTAACGTCAACACTTGGCAGATTGCTTTCAATTCAAAATACACTGATTCGTGTTCTCTCAGTCTCAAAGCGAACGCGCAATGGACTGTCAAAATTAATCAAAGCAAAGCAATATGGATGGACACCGGTCGCGGCAAAACCGCACGATATTGCTGTCATAAAAAAGGAGTTGAGTTGAGTGATTAGTCGTCTCTCTCGCACGCTTTTTACCGGGCTTTCCAGAAAACGATCGCTCCCTTTTCTGACCTGTGGCAAAATGTTCCATAATGAAATATAACTACGATTGTTTATATAGCAATTAGTATGGAGCGATAAGTTGGGCTTTCGGTGTGAAATTAGTCGAGCGCGGGGGTGTGCGTGCGATACGTTTGCAAGTTCACTTCACATTTCAATGCTTACTCTGTGTTTACTTGAGCGCATGAATATATCGAGTTAAAATTTATGCTTCTTCAAAGATTTTAGTAAAAGTGGAGGATAATGGTGTTCCTTGTGATGAATTGATGTGTGTTAAAGTGCTAATCACCGAGGAAAAGGTAAAATCTTTATACTTTGTTGAGAAAAAACAGCTCATATCTACGCCGAAACTAACGCCTGATCTGTGTATTTCTCAGACGAATAAAACCCAGAAACGGCAATTCAATAGATCTGTTTACAAAACTCATTGGATTTTTGGCTGCTCACATATCAATAAGTTGTACTGCTGGAGGACAAAACAGCTTGGAATATTACTGGATATGATGAATTCAATAACTTATCTGGAGCCATTAAAAGGCATGTGAATTGTCAAAAACACATGAATGCGGTAATTTCCTTTTTTAATTTTTGAAAAATATGTACGTAGAGACATGAAGATTTTAAGGACGAACTTATTTTTTTTGATAATTTGTTTATTTATTTAAATAAAACGAATTTTCCTTTTCATCTTAGATTAAAAAATACACCTGGCAACACAAAAACATCGAAGGAAAGACGCATATAACTATTTGCGTCTTCCCAACCTAATAAATAAAAAAAAAACTGCCATTCATTTAACATTTTTACATATTTTGGAAAGGTCATTTGAAGTTGAAAGGACGCTAATAGTAATTTACTACTTTTTTCTTAGTAAATATTAGAAAAGCATTGGTAGTCAGACACAAAAAATAACAACCCGCAACTCTTGAGTAATGATTTTAAAGGGGATATCATACAAGACTTCCTACGATAATAATTAAAAATTAAAAATTTTGTACAACCGACTTTAATATAAATAATTAAGGATGACTCAAAAACTATTGGTCTGACCTCGATTAAATTTATATGGGACCACATGTGAAACACCAGCTCTTAGTAATAAGATATAAGCTCTTAATAATAAGATATAGAATAAAAAGACAAGAATAATTGAAATTTAAGTAATCGATGCAAATATTGTTAAAGATGACGTAGCCACTGGTTAAATAAGTCTTTTCTTTTATGTTGAATTTGTATAAGTCTTTTCTAATAAAAAGATGTCATCTGTGATCAACAGTTACGTCTAAAATTCTTACGATAATTTCTAAAATATTGATATTTGTGAATATTAAAAAAATTTAGCAGATGCGCCTTCTTATCATGAGTCATGGTATATTTAACTCATTTATTCAAAAATTGTTAGATGCGCCCTTTTTTCTTACGACCGCAGCATTGTTTCGTACCAAGCTAGATACAGGTCGACAGCGGAGAGAGTGTGGGTACAGTCGCGTTCTAAAGTACTACATGGTATTGGGCTATTGTTTTATAATATTATAGTAATTAATTGTTTAAATGGAGAATCATAATAGGTGTTTTACTATTTACTTAGAACTTTGGAAGAGGTGGGAATTAAAAATGGATAATGTTTACTTGAGCATTATTTGTTATTTCTATCGTAAAATATAAAGTAGTTTGTAACAAAAAAATCTTAAGCTAAGGGTGACACGCCGTCCATTATGACGTCTTGGGTCACATGAAAGTCAGATGTTGATGGTGTGTTGGTGTTACTGGATGCTACTTCATCATCACTTTCATCTTCGCTTGAGCTTCCGTTATCAGGTCTTCTTTTATACCTACCTTCTTTTATATTTGAAGTTAGTGCACCTAATAAATAACAGAAATTCCTCTGCCTAAGCATATATGTATTAGTAAGATGCGCAGGACATGCACGTTTGTGCATATAATATCGCAGACACAGCTAGTTTTGTCAAATAATCATCCGATTACGAACTTAGTACAAAGTAATTCTTACATCTACCGACAGTATAGGTGTAGAACTCCTTTTATGCCTAGAATTCCGCCAGGATTGGAACCACCCTGTTCTATGTCTGCCTCTAAATACTGCACTGATGTTCCTATTGCTTCTGTTCGGACTTTAAGTGTATGAGAACCAAAACAATTACAGGCTTTGAGGAACTCTGTGCCTTCATTGTTGAAAGTTTTATGCAGGTGTGCATGGGCTGCAGTAGCCCCTTACCAATTGTAAGGTCGGTTGTCACACAAATTAAAAAAGTTTTTTTTTTTAATAAAGGTTAAATATTTCAGGTGCACAGAGATATGGGGTGTGATCTAACGCAACAGTTTAATGAGAAAAACTTAAGCGCTGAAGTGATAAAAAAAAATTTCGGCAGGGGCTGAGTATCCCATATTTAGTTATATTCAATTATGTAACTTACATTTACTACCAATATTCTTTTTAATAACCATTACGATGTTCTAGCATAATTATTATAATTAGTCTGAATAAATAAAACACTACTCTAGCTCTTACTTTTAATATTGTTATTTTTTTTTTCATGTTTTCGTTTATATTTCGTTTATATTTTGTTTATATTATGTTTATCTTTTGTACATGAATATTAACTATCAATTTATTAATAGAAATAATATGAAAACTTGTACTGGTTAATTAAATAGTTCTTGTACTGGCTGAATGAATAAATAAATAATTTAACACTAAAAGCTATTTGTAATATAATCAGTGATGTACGCGTACTGTTATACTTTAGCTCACTAAGTAGGTATATGGGTGCTGACAGAATAACAGCGTTGTAGATTCTCTGCAACACATGCTGAGTCAGAACCCTTTCATTGTCCTTCCAAAAATATCATTTTTGTATTAGTTTAACTTTTAAATATTTTATTACTTTTGGTCAATGAATAAATATTTTATTATTATTATTATTATTATTTGTCTTGTAGTTACTTCATATATAACTCAGTTTATGTATTTCGGAATATATACTTATCCAACAATAAAAAAAAGTGCGTTGGTTACAAATAAAACATTTCGAAGTACTTAATCTACCTATGTATACTAAGAAAGTTAAATTGTTCCAGCGATAATAATAAGCCTAAGTGTAGTTTATGCTATCGAGTACAGCATGACTCTTCTCCTTCTCATGCAGTTTGCTTGTTTTGTTATTCGACTAAAGTCTGCGTTTAAACAAATAAACAACCGCCTTAGAGAGCTGATGGAGACCCAGACGCTAAACAGTTTGTATAATGATTGCCGTTTAATTTTTATCTTGTTCGATTTCTAAATTAGAACTAAACAAATACCATAAAAAGTGTTTAAATATATAAAGTATTAATCCATAAGTGTATCGATAGTCATCAACACGTGCACACATAGTCAGTTGAAGTTTTCAATGTAATCTTAACTTTTTAAACGACACTGAAATTGCTATTTTCTTCTTACTACTAGGATTTAAGATTAAATTCTACTTTGCGTGACTATACCTTGTGATTCCTCAAATACAATTCTTT
This sequence comes from Parnassius mnemosyne, assembly GCA_963668995.1. Lineage (NCBI taxonomy): Eukaryota > Metazoa > Arthropoda > Insecta > Lepidoptera > Papilionidae > Parnassius > Parnassius mnemosyne. Next base: position 34,970,826 of record CAVLGL010000086.1, read on the forward strand.
GCAGCCAGAAGATCTCTACGTGACATTTCTAGTTGTTACGTCCAGTTATACCACATTGTAAGAGATTTTAATGAGGAAAACGAAATCATGATTTTCGTCATATTATATCTACAACTTCGGGCATATTTACATTCAGTCATCAGTTGTTAATAATGTTATGCGTACCAGGTAAATATTATTACAAATACAAAATATAAATAGGGCTGTAATACACATTTGTATACGCAGATTTATATCAAAGATTTATATTAGGGCAAGGTTGGCGAACCTTTATGTATCAACGTGCCATTCCTCTAAATAAATATTTTATGAGGCCATAGACGTGCCGTAAAGTAATTTTGACTTCATGATTATCGCCGCTCCGCGCACCGCACCCGCACACACCGTAGCCTAGGATGATCACTCCCGTTTGTAATATTTTTTGCACTATATTTATTCCGTTATAATACTTCATAGTGAAATTTTTGATCGGTTGTGTGCGCAAGATATTGTGTCGCATGCCAGCGGTGGCACGCGTGCCATTGGTTCGCCGTCCCTGATATAGGGTATTGGATATTGGTAAAGACTCCTAATAATAGTTTGTTTAGTTTAATATGTTTTTATTGTTTAAACATAAAGTTAGTAAATTTAATATAATAGTTAATAAGCTTCTTCCTCAGGCTTAACGACCCATTGTTGACATACACCTTGCCTTATTACTGTAATCACTAACACATGTAATGTAATTTCAGCGGGTTGACTCTCAGTACATAAAACATTGCACTACGGCCCATGTACATATGTGATGATTTTTAATTTTTATTTTATATGAGGTTTTTCAAGATTGATTTGTTTCCAAATATCCGAAATTTTCGAGATCCAAACGTAACTAATTCGTTATAATTATTATTATATTAATTGTTATCATTATATAATATATATCAGTTCAGAAGATGTTTTGAGTACATTTTGTGAAGTTGCCACGACTGTAGACTATTTACCATAAAACACAATCAGGAAACTACAGCTAACTATAACGTATATAAGACAGCAACAACATGGTAAAAGCTAATTGTGAAACCGCATCACGTATAATACGCCGAATTCAGTTAAGTTTTGAAAGATTATTAAGGTTCTGCGTTAAAATTACGTGGTCTGGACCATCTACCTTCGCCACACCGCCTCTTTACCCTCTTTCCGCATCGCCACTTATATTTTCAAAAACATAAGTTTTGATATCGCTTGTTCTGTACAGATTTCGGAGGCGAAGTAAGTCGATGGTGCACAATAATTTTGACAGTTATAATGATTTCGAGTTACTTCTCCCAAGTATTAATTTTAATTGAGCCCTGCCATCGAACACATGAAGAGGTGCGTACTTTTTATTTTTATGCTTTTTTTATAGAAGAGGCGGCAAACGAGAATACGGCTCACCTGATGGTAAGTGACTACCGCCGCCCATGAAAAACCACAACACCAGGGGAATTGCAGATGCGTTGCCGGCCTTTTAGAAAGGTGTAAGCTTATTCTTACTTATCTTTATTAGCATCATAATCATTACAGTTCATCAAAATTCAACTGCTAAACATAGCTTTGCCTCATAGATTGCCTTATAAGGTGCTCTTTTTAACAACTCCTCGCAACAATACAACTAAACGTTGGTTTGTTGCTAGATCATATACAGCTTTTTCGAATATCAGTTTGGCGTAAAATGCTTTGTATTGCACCGATATCAGCTGATTAACTTAAATCATGTACGTTGTACAGTTTTTATTAGGTTACGGCGGTTAATAATTACACAATTATATTCGGATAGTTTATGTATTTACTGATTAACATGTGGGGAGCTTTCGTTTGTTATATTATAATAAATATTTATTGAGTTACAATTGGCCCTTCCAGTAGAGACAACTAGTAGGATTACGAGTAACAGTGGAACGACACTTAATAACAGTTCGGCTGATATTTCTGATTCACGCCGTAGTTTGCACTTTTGGCTGCGCAATAGACAATATATAACCTAAGCAATCCATTGCGCAATCAAACAACTAAATTTAGGGCGAAAAAGGAGATCTGTCTCCACTCTTTAGTTTCATACTCAGTGCTGTCGAAGACGTGTTTAACAAAGCACACAGAAGGCATACTACTGCTAGATAGATTGTATGACATATCAGCAATTGCATACTTTCGGTGGTTTTGAAAAAAGCCGTTTGGATTTGCTTGAGTGAAAGAAAAAGATATGCACATACAACACAATATATGAACAAAATAAAAGCATGAACATATGTTCTGAAATACAAAGAAAATATGTACAAAATTAAAAAAAAAAAAACAAATAATTTATATTCTAAATCTAATCGTCTCTCTTTCTTAAGGAAAGATTTGATTACGTCCGCGTAAAATTTTGGTGAACGTTTTAATGGTACCAATAACTGTTTTTAAATTGTGATAATTGATAAGTTTAAAAGACGCTCTTGAACTTGTGTATTTCTCAAATAAGTATGGATGCGCTTCAGAGATAAGAAAGCACGTTCCGCGGAGGAACTTGTGACTGGAATAGTAACGACAAGATAAGCTAACTTTAAAAGCTGGGGAAAGGACCTTTTTAAGACTATTTTCGTTTATAAAGTCAATGAGATCGAAAAAAGTTTTTTAATTCAGTGGAGGAAAACAATGAAATCACTTGGTTTTTCAATGTTCGTTTATCAAAATCATCATCATCATCATTACAGCCCTTCACAAGTCCACTGCTGAACATAGGCCTCCCCCAAAGAATGCCACAAAGCACGGTCCTGAGCCACCTGCATCCATCGACTTCCTGCATGTCTTACCAGGTCGTCACTCCATCTCGTGGGGGGACGCCCTACACTTCGCCTGCCGGTACGAGGCTGCCACTCGAGAACCTTTCTTCCCCATCGGTTGTCGGTTCTTCGAGCTATATGGCCGGCCCACTGCCACTTCAGCTTACTAATCCGTTGGGCTATGTCGGTTACTCTGGTTCTACTGCGGATATCCTCATTCCTAAGTTTATCACGCAGAGAAACTCCGAGCATAGCCCTGTCCATAGCTCGCTGAGCGACCTTGAGCTTCCTCATACGGCCAGCAGTGAAGGACCACGTCTCAGTTCCATAAGTCATCACTGGCAACACGCACTGGTTGTACAATTTCGTTTTCAGGTTTTGAGGTATATCTGACGAGAAGATGTGTCGTAGCTTCCCGAACGCTGCCCAGCCGAGTTGAATCCGTCGATTGACCTCTCGGTCGAAGTTGGACTTACCTAGTCGGACTATTTGTCCCAGGTAAACATACTCGTCAACAACTTCGAGCTTAGTGTTCCCAACAACTACCGGCATAGGTGTGACATGGACATTGAACATGATCTTTGTTTTGTCCATGTTCATCTTAAGACCTATCCGTTGGGAAAAACTATCGAGGTCATTGAGCATAGTGCTTATGTCCTCCAGCGATTCTGCCATAAGGACTATATCGTCGGCAAATCGAAGGTGAGTGATGTACTCGCCATTGATGTTGATACCGTATCCTTTCCAGTCCAGAAGCTTGAAAACGTCTTCCAATGCAGCGGTGAAGAGTTTCGGGGATATGACGTCACCCTGTCTTACACCTCTCTGCAATTGGATAGGTTTCGTACTCTGGTTCTGTACTCGGATAGCCATTGTAGCCCTACTGTACAAGCACTTCAACACTTCGATATACCGACAGTCAACTTGGCACCGCTGAAGGGACTGCAGCACCGCCCAAATTACGACGGAATCAAAGGCTTTCTCATAGTCCACATACGCCAGACATAGTGGCAAATTGTACTCTTCGAACTTCTATACAATTTGCCGAAGGGTATGTATGTGGTCTATGGTGCTAAAGCCCTTTCGGAAACCGGCTTGTTCAGGAGGCTGGAAGTCGTCAAGTCTGCACGCGAGACGATTCGTAATGACTCTCGAAAACAGCACGTAGACGCGGCTCAGAAGGGAAATCGGTCTGTAGTTCTTCAAGAGAGCGTTGTCACCTTTCTTGAAGAACAAGACCACCGCACTTCTGCTCCACGCCTCCGGTGTAATGCCACCATGGAGGACGGAATTAAAGAGCTTCTGAAGGACTTCAAGTACGGTCTTCCACCCGCTTTCAGAAGCTCCGCTGTAATTCCATCCTCGCCTGGGGCCTTACCGTTTTTAAGGTGCTGGAGAGCCATTCTAATCTCGCTCAGACTGACGTCCGGGATATCTTCGGAATAGTGTCGGATGAGACTCGCTCTTGAATCGTTACTCACACTTGCGTGTGGCTCCAACGATGACGTGTACAGCTGCCCATAGAACCTCCCAATCTCACTCAAAATCTCAGGTGTCCCGGAAACGATGCTGCCAAATTCTGTCTTCAGCTTTGACAAGTGGCGCTTTCTGGCAGACAGATCTCTGGCAAAGACTTTGGAGCCTTGGTTCCGCTCGATCGCTTCTTCAATACGAGCTGTATTGAAGTTGCGTCAGTCCCGCCGCATGCATTTGGAGATCTGTCTGTTCAGATGCCTGTATGCTTGTGGCGGCGCTGTCGTCGCGCCACAAGCGAAACACATCGAAGCCTAAATCGCGCTATCATAGTTCCGAAATTAAAGCAGTATATATAGAATAGCTCCGAACTACCAATCGGAGCGCTGGCCGCTCCCCGGGCAGAACACCTTGCCCGGCGGGAGATCTCCCCTTTTCCTTCCACCCACTACAGTGGTGACCCCGACGTGATCTGAACACCTTCGGAAATTACACCTTCAAACCTTCATCATCCTTAAGAACCCCATTCATTCGCTCCCGAGCAGGCATTGTCTGCAGTCTTCACATTCTGCAAGCCATCTAGCTTTACAAAGGTTCATCGCAGCACTGGAATAATAATGCTTCCTGTTCCTTCAAGCTACTCTCTGCGCTACAGTGTTCGGCACGGCTCTGAGCCTTACTGCTCACCTCTGCTTCACGGCACTCTCGCAGATTACTTGCCTTCTTCTCGACTCACCGCAGACTACAAGGCAATCCCTGGCACTTGCTCCGGCTCATCGTTCTCACCGGCATCACTTGCAAGTGCGTAGTATGGCATGCATTACACACCGGCATATCATTCGCACCGGCGTCACTTGCCCTTACGCACACAGCATGCATCCCCCACCGGCATTAAGGACGATCCGGCAATCGGACTGCACTATCGACCTCCGGTCTGAGCAGGGGGGTGATGTGGCGGCGCTGTCGTCGCGCCATAAGCGAAACACATCGAAGCCTAAATCGCGCTATCAAAGTTCCGAAATTAAAGCAGCATATATAGAATAGCTCCGAACTACCAATCGGAGCGCTGGCCGCTCCCCGGGCAGAACACCTTGCCCGGCGGGAGATCTCCCCTTTTCCTTCCAACCACTACATGCTGTCAAGTCTGTTGAAGAATGTAGCTTCATCTCCCATCTAACAGCCATGAGATTAAGAGTGTGATCGGAGAGCTTTTGTGTTCTTCTGCGGCGGGTCTTGCAGAACTTAGCTCCGACCGCATGGACAGTTTCCACGAGCTTGTCATTCATATCGTCCACTTCATTGCAGTCTTCTAGGCACTGAAAACGGTTTTGTAACTCGAGCTGAAAGGTCTCGGGACTTTGGAACAGAGCACGAGGGGGACGGAGCGTTGACTTCATTAGACGAGACCTCTCCAACGTTTAGGTTCAGTGTGCCTCTAACCATTCGGTGATCGCTACCAGTTTTTACCCTCGCGATCACGGAGACATCACTGAACAGTTGTCGTCTGGTCGTCATAATGAAGTCAATCTCATTTTTTGTCGAACCGTCGGGGCTCGACCAGGTCCACTTCCTGTGGGGCCGCTTCTGGAAGAAAGAGTTCATCATAAAGAGTCCCTCTTTCTCCATGAAGTCGGCCAGCTGCTGGCCCCTTGGGTTCCGTTGCCCTATTCCAAATTTCCCCACTTTTAGCTCACCGTTCTCTCTTGTGCCTAGTTTTGCATTGAAGTCTCCCATTAACACCGTATATTGGGTTTTGGAGGAATGCATGGCTCTAGAGATATCCTCATACATTTCCTCCACCTCCCCATCGGGGTTTGCCGAGGTTGGTGCGTAAACCTGTATGACCTTCAGCGAATACCGTTTGGTGATTCTGAGTATAAGGTACGCAACCCTCGTCGACACACTCCCGATCTTTACAACGTTGTTAACGAGAGACTTGTGGACGATAAATCCGACACCTCCTTGGGACAGATGGTCACCCTCCCGGTGATAGAGCAAGTTGCCGGATTCGAGGATTACCGTGTCCTCTCCCTCTCTTCGGACTTCGGATAATCCTATAATATGCCAGCGCAACTTGTCTATCTCTTCTTCCAGCTCCACGATCTTCTCGTCAGTCCTCAGGGTGCGTGCGTTGTACGTTGCCAGGTCGAGTCGTCTAAGGTGGCAACCGAACCTCCACCGGAGATTCTTAGCACCCCCTGCCTCGCCGTTACCATGGTCGCCACCGTAGCCAGGAATAGAGGGGCCGCCGGGGACTGGGGGCCGTCTCGTTGTTACATTCATAGGGGGGTTTTTGCCATAGTTGCCACGCTTGGCGAGCGGGTTGGCAACCGCAGTTTTTTTATTGTCTGGCTATTATCAGGAAGATGCTGCTGCCCATCTCCTGCCTGTTTCCCTTTGTCGCCTTTTACGACACCCACGGGAGGATATGGGGTAGTGGTATTCTTGACCGCCACTACACGGCTATCAAAATGGTTTGCGTAATTTTCAAATAATGAATCTAATGCCTCTAAAGGAAAACCTGAACGAAAAAGTTTTAATTTGAAAATTTCAGAATATCGGCCATTAATTTCTGAACAGCGCACATTGCATCTCAAACGAGGAGCAGAGTTATTTTGCAATGTGTTTTGATAAATGTGATCAAAATCGGACTGAAATTCAGAACTAATTACTGCAATATCTGACATCAACTTGATATTTTTGTAAAATATCATACAAGTAGTCGGTTTTTTAAATACCCGGTGGAAAACTGAAAGAAAAAAATTGAAATTAAATGAACGCAATGTGTTTTCAAAATTCTCGGTGGCCAAGATAGTATCGCCGTCCCAGTTCCGCGGATTGTAGCACATATTCGAAAACAAATTAATCAGATTATCTTTTTGTTCGAATACTGTATTCACAATTCGTGACGTATGCGTCCAACAAGTTGCGGGGGCATTAGGCAATTTTTTGCTGCAACGAACATCATAAAAAGACGACCGTTTTGTGCTATTATTAAAAAAATTAAATAAAGCCTGAAGGGCTGAAAAAAAGTACTGACTTCCCCAATCCTGTTATAAGCTTTAAATAAAAGTAATGCCAAAATGTGTGCATAACACCAAATATACATGGATTGGGGTCAAACATTTTAAGTTTTTGTTGCACTCCATTTCTGACACCGGACATGACACTTGCACCGTCATAGCTTTGCACAACTACTTTTGTGGTGTAGTCATGTTTGTTTAATAACTACAATATGATATTACAAAGATTGTCTGCTGTGCGACTTTCAGACACATCTACATAACCCAAAAAACGGTCATAAATATCGGAGAATCAGACACAATTGCTCTCTGTGACTAACATGGGTAGTTTCGTCAATAATAATTGAAATGAATTTTAACAATATTACTTCGTACTTGATGCGAGTTTTCATTACATCAGCGACAGAATGAGTAATGTCATTTTGGATTGTACTAGATAAATATCTCGCCCGTTTGTCGTTTTGTTGATTTTGCATATGCTTTTTTAACACGAGATCGTACTTCGAAAGAAGCGATACAAGTTCTAAAGAATTGCCTCTGTTATATGAAGTTTTCGACTCATCGTAACCTCTGAAAGGAAGTTCTTGTTGTGCTAAATGGCAAACAATATCGACTAATCTTTGAGAAACACTACGGTTGTAATCAACACGCATGTTGGGTTTTTATAATTTTCTCGTATGACTGGCGCGACAAAGATGTTTCAATCAAAATTTTTCAAAAATTAAAAAAGGAAATTACCGCATTCATGTGTTTTTGACAATTCACATGCCTTTTAATGGCTCCAGATAAGTTATTGAATTCATCATATCCAGTAATATTCCAAGCTGTTTTGTCCTCCAGCAGTACAACTTATTGATATGTGAGCAGCCAAAAATCCAATGAGTTTTGTAAACAGATCTATTGAATTGCCGTTTCTGGGTTTTATTCGTCTGAGAAATACACAGATCAGGCGTTAGTTTCGGCGTAGATATGAGCTGTTTTTTCTCAACAAAGTATAAAGATTTTACCTTTTCCTCGGTGATTAGCACTTTAACACACATCAATTCATCACAAGGAACACCATTATCCTCCACTTTTACTAAAATCTTTGAAGAAGCATAAATTTTAACTCGATATATTCATGCGCTCAAGTAAACACAGAGTAAGCATTGAAATGTGAAGTGAACTTGCAAACGTATCGCACGCACACCCCCGCGCTCGACTAATTTCACACCGAAAGCCCAACTTATCGCTCCATACTAATTGCTATATAAACAATCGTAGTTATATTTCATTATGGAACATTTTGCCACAGGTCAGAAAAGGGAGCGATCGTTTTCTGGAAAGCCCGGTAAAAAGCGTGCGAGAGAGACGACTAATCACTCAACTCAACTCCTTTTTTATGACAGCAATATCGTGCGGTTTTGCCGCGACCGGTGTCCATCCATATTGCTTTGCTTTGATTAATTTTGACAGTCCATTGCGCGTTCGCTTTGAGACTGAGAGAACACGAATCAGTGTATTTTGAATTGAAAGCAATCTGCCAAGTGTTGACGTTACATTATAAGGCTAATTCTGTTGGTCTGTACTTACTAATGAAATTGCGTTTTCGCAAGTTGTAAAAAATGTGGGCAGAGACTCGCGATCCCCTTTGTAGGGCTTAATAAATTTGGTAAGGACCCAAAGAGATTTGGTCCTGACAGTGAACTATCTGAGGCGTCAGAATTTGAAATTTTAACTTCTTTAGCTTTTACCGTTTTAGAGAACATTAATTAATAAGGAATATTTTTAAAATACAGTACAGATCAGCAGAAATACAAGAAAATATGTTAAACAAAAGATTTAAATACAATGATTTAATGTTAAAATAAATCTCTTACAATTGATTACTTTTTTAGATTAAATCACTTTCACTTGTAAAATCACTTTAATTAATAAATTTTGAAAACTTACTCACAAAATGTAGATTCTCACGACTATATTGGTTTTCCGAAACGTGTCAATTAATTCGACACTGCAGCGCGCGGCGTGTGCAGCGATGACGTCAATGGCAGCGGTGGCTTTGTGTGTCCGATGACTCAGGAAGTCTTAAATTACGGCACTATCTCGAAGTCACGTTGCGTTGTTCTTAAGGAGACCTTACACATGGTGATAATAATGATGATGCAAGGTCTGATGTTACTGGCGAGTCAAAATGCCAGGTGATCCGATAGTGCAGGCGTTGTGATGCGGGCTCACACTCGAAAGTAGAGGCTTAACGTTGACCACGATGGAGCAGCAGGAGAGTCTTGATGTTGCGGTGCGGGCCCGTGCTTAGTAGCGGAGTCTTATCGTCGACCACAAGTGTAACTGTGCGGGCTTAGGCACATGTACCCAAGACTTACCGTCGAAAGCTGGCACCTTACCCAAGGACCGAGGTGATGAACGGTGAGGTTCACGGAGCCAAGGTAATTGTGAGACGGGAATTCTGTATCGTGACGCACCTTAAAACCTATGAGTGGCAGTACTTTAACTGTTTTCCCAGGAGATCCCATTTCTGACACCAAAATTGTTAGGATAGCTCACCTTGTCCTTTTTAAAGAAAATACATTTTTACTGCTGCAAAACTTATTATAAATATTACAAATTATAAGAAAGTTGTGTGCCGAACAAAGGTTAGAGTATGACTGCATGATAATAAATGAAAAATCACTTTTATATACTTTACATAATGCTTACAATAGCAATTGCTAACTTATACATCGGTTCATAACAGTTCGTACATGCTGCACCCTGGGGCCGGCAAAGCAATATTACGGTGGTAGAGCCACGCAGCAGCTTTTGCTGTTGCACGTATGGGCCGGCTCGTGCCGGGTTAGTACCACAACCCCACAGAATACCGGCGTGAAGTGAAAGCTCTGCTTCCGCGTTTCGTCTGGTGAGTGCAGGTGACCGGAGGTCCAATTTCTCCCCCCCCCCCCATCAACATGGTAGCGGAATTACTAATAAACAACCCCAGAAGGGTACCAGTACCCCTGGAGAATCCCTCGGTGAGCATCCACGACCATGCTATTCCACTCCTGAGCGTGGGTGCTCAGGCTGCCCCACGTATGCTGGGGGGGGGGGGGGGGGGCAAATTCCGCTCAACACAATAACTGCTCGGGGCAAACTGAGCAACAAGACCAAGGCGACCCCTGCCACGCTATCCGTGAATTTCTGCAACATCAGGGGACTTTACTCGAACCTAAACGCCGTCCACTACGATCTCGAGACGGCGAAGCCGGCCTTGCTCTTTTCGACCGAGTCGCAGGTGTCCTCTCCGGCTGATACTTCGTATCTCTCCTGCCCGGGGTACAAATTGGGGCAATCCTTTGTGCCTCGGGCTGGAGTTTGCTTGTATGTCAGAGAGGACATCTGTTCTCGACGCCTCGGCAGTCTTGAAGGTTCGGACCTGTCCATCCTTTGGCTACGCGTAGACAGCGACGACCATCCGCGCGTCTACGTGTGCCTCTATAGGTCCCATAGCGGTAATGCCAAATGGCTACAGATTCCTTGCTGCAACAGGTCCCATCCGCAGAGATCGTGATCCTTGGCGATTTTAACGCCCACCACGCCGAATGGCTCGGTTCACGTTTGACCTATCATGCGGGGAGATCTGTTTATGTGTTTGCCTTGGCCTATGGTCTGACACAACTGGTTACATCGCCTACGCGGATTCCAGATGTTGAGGATCATACACCTTTCCTGTTGGACCTTCTGCTGACCTCTCATCCGGACGGATATCAGGTTTCCGTCGATGCCCCTCTTGGCTCTTTGGACCATTGTCTGATCCGGAGTGAGGTGCCACTCACGCTCCCCTCGCGGTTGCGTTCTGCAGGTTGCCGCCGTGTTTGGCATTACAGGTCGTCGGATTGGGACGGAATGCGGTCTTTCTTTGCTTCCTACCCATGGGTTTGCTCCTCGCCAGATGATCCCTGCGCTGTTGCTGACTCTGTCACTGATGTGGTGCTACAGGGAATCGAACTATTTATTCCATCATCTGTGGTACCCATCGGAGGCAGATCTCAGCCTTGGTTTGGTCGCTCCTGTAAGACTGCTTTACGCAGTAAGCAGGAGTGTTATCAAGCCTGGGCTGTGGCTTCGGCAACTCGGGATGTAAACACCAGCATACTTAAAAAGAAGTATAACTTCGCCTCCAGGTCCTTCAAAAGAGTTATTGCCAAGGCAAAGTCAGAGCACATAGGCAGAATTGGCGAGAAACTAGTTCGCCTTTCTTCGGGAACCCGTGCATTCTGGTCTCTCGCCAAGGCTGTCCAAGGGAATTTCTGTAAGCCATCACTACCATCTCTGCACAGGGAGGACGACTCACTGGCCCACGACGCAAAAGAGAAAGCCGACCTTTTAGGCCCCCTTTTTGCGTCCAACTCGACTGTTGATGACGGGGGGAACACACCGCCGACCATCCCGCGGTGTGAGTGCTCCATGCCGGATGTGCGGTTCTCACAGAGCTCGGTTCGTAGAGCACTCCTCTCCTTTGACATCCACAAGTTTAGTGGGCCTGACGGAATCCCCTCAATTGTGCTGAGGACGTATGCATCGGAGTTGGCACCGGTTCTAACGCGTCTTTTCCGGTAGTCCTACTCCCTAGGCGTAGTCCCGAAGTCATGGAAGACAGCTTTTTTCCACCCGATCCCTAAAAAAGGCGACCGCTCAGACCCGTCCAACTACAGGCCTATCGCCATCACCCCCTTGTTCTCCAAAATAATGGAATCCGTTATAAACTGCCACCTCATGCGGTACATTGAGGATCACCAGCTGATTAGTGACCACCAGTACGGTTTTCGTCGGGGTCGATCAGCTGGTGATCTTCTGGTCTAATTAACTCTAGATAGGCGGAGGCAGTAGAGTCCAAGGGGGAGGCATTGGCCGTTAGTTTGGATATTGCGAAGGCCTTTAATCGGGTTTGGCACAAAGCGCTTCTTTCGAAGCTCCCTTCCTATGGGCTTCCCAAGAAATTATGCAATTAGATCACCAGCTTTCTTGCAGATCGGAGCATCAAGGTCGTTGTAGACGGTGCATGCTCCGACTACAAGCCAATTAACGCTGGTGTTCCACAAGGCTGCGTGCTATCACCAACGCTGTTTCTTCTGCATATCAATGATATGTTGCAAGCCGGTAGCATTCATTGCTATGCGGATGACAGCACTGGTGATGCTCTATACACCGGCCGTGCCAATATTTCTCGGGAAAACGTCACCGAGTACCGAAACAAACTTGTGTCTGAAGTCGAGTCTTTGTTGGACAAAGTCACGGATTGGTGGCGACTAAATCTAGTCCAGTTCAATCCTCAGAAGACACAAGTTTGCACGTTTACCGCTAAAAAGAACCCCTTTATCGTATCTCCTCAGTTTCAAGGTACTCCCCTTGTTACCTCAGCCAGTATCGGAATCCTCGGCGTCGAAATATCGAGTGACGTACAGTTTCGTGGTCACTTAGAAGAGAAGGCCAAATTGGCCTCTAAAAAGCTTGGCGTGCTCAGCAGAGCGGGACAGTATTTCATGCCGCCTCAACGCCTGCAACTTTACAAGGCGCAATCGTTGAGGCGGCCTCACATGGAATACTGTTCCCATCTCTGGGCTGGGGCTCCCCAGTGCCAGCTCCTTCCACTTGACCGCATCCAGCGCAGAGCGGCTCGAATCGTCGACGACCATGTCCTTTCCGATCGGCTCGACTCATTGGTGCTGCGAAGAGATGTTGCATCTCTTTTCATTTACTTTCGCATTTACCACGGGGAATGCTCTGAGGAATTATTCGGATTAATCCCACCTGCCAAATTTCACGAACGCACATCGCGGTAGAACTCCCGATACCATCCACACCATTTGGATGATTGGCGGTCCACCACTGTGCGATTTAGAAGATGTTTTCTTCCTCGCACAACTTCCTTGTGGAATAGTTTACCACCAGCGATTTTTCCGGACCGATACGACTTAGGGACCTTCAAGAAAAGAGCCTATTCCTTTTTAAAAGGCCGGCAACGCTTCTGCAATTCCCCTGATGTTGCGGTTGTTCATGGGCGGCGGTAGTCACTTACCATCAGGTGAGCCGCATGCTCGTTTGCCCCCTCTCCTATAAAAAAAAAATTACTTCCACTGAGTTCCATAGAATATTGCGTGTTTTCCGCTCTTGCAAAAGAATAATTGACGTTGCTGCTTGCTAATTTTAAAGTATGTTGTAATATTTAATACAGATGGAAGAAACCAACGTTTTGTTGAATAAAGTGACTTTCCACCTGACACCGATTGGGTGTCCAGTAATGTTTGAGTTGGAAATATTCCATATGCAAGTCACCCTCTGCAAGACCGCTTTTTCGCTGCTAGGTGTATATACACTTAACAGACTTCTGATTGTTACGGTAAATTCCTTAATATTTTATTATTATTATATACACGCACTGCTGATCATTTTGTATCGGTTTCGGTTTCTATTGGTAAAATAGATGCGATACAACCATATCGCTTACACCAAACCTGAAATACACCCTGTGTATTTCACCTGTACCTGAAATACACCCTCAACGGGATCGGCGAAAACGGTGGGGGGCATCTCGAGCCGTGGAGCCTGTAAACGTCGCACGGCTGAGCCAAAACCTCTCTTCTTCCAACGTGTTCGTTCTTTTGCTTATAATTTTTTTTAATTATATTTTCATATATTTATAAAATATAAAATAAGGGCGACGAACGAGCATACAGCCTATCCGATAGTAAATTTTGTGACCTATAGGCACTTACACGTATATTCAATTAAAATTAAAATGTAGGTGCTTTGTGCCCCCTGGAGACGAAAATAGAATGCCTCTTTACTAGTTAATGGAGTCTACACTCACTATATGAAATATAGAACAAAGCTGCTATATTACGCTGGTTTTAAATAAGAGTGTGGTCCTGGCCCGGTCAAGCTACCCCATTCGTGCTGCACCCATAATATAGCTGTAGCGCAACAATACCACGTTAATTATATAATGAAATTTTAAATATTACTTTATTAAATAATACAGATTTTGACGTTATAATAGATTTTCCGTAGGCCAGGGGAATAGTGTTTGGTCGCGGTACTACAGGACCGCGAGTTCTAATTCCGCACGGAGCTAGTGTTTATAAAACCAGCATATATTTATCCAGGTCTGAGTACGTGCTACGTAAACTGGCTCTACGATAAAATTTTTCATTATATAATTTTCGCCATGTTGTGATGGCTTAAGGGAATCTATCACCTCTTGTATTTCTCTGAATGTCATAGTGAGAGTCGCCGTTGTAGGAGAGCAAAATGATCTCATGACCGGCGATGATGGTTGAACCATCTCATATTTATACCTAGTGTAAAATACTGGGTATTTGTGGAAAAGTCTTTTCAACAGTGGCATAACATGGAATGCTGCCAGTATGCCGTTTTTTTCCCCGCTCATTTTCAAAATAAAAGTCTTATCGTGGTAGAGCCATAATGCAGGTATACTATAGTTGTAGCACGAATGGATAGGCTCGACCGGGAAAGGATCATGCTTCCACAGAATACCAGCGTAAAACAGCAGCTTAAGGGAGACCATTTTTACTGGATACGAGAATATCTATCCTAGTCCTCATGTGCTCGTTTGTCACCCATATTCTATAAAAAAATTATAGTTTTGAAAATTAATAAAATGTATTTGTTTAAATATATTGTGTGAAGATTATCTCTATTTTCAGAACTTTTAAAGTAATATTTAATCAAACGCTTTCAAATGCAATTACAGCTGATTATAAGTATTTTACTGCGTCCATTTAAAAAGTTAATATCGACTTCATACCCAAAATACCCTTATTTTGATAACTATCTAAAACAAAATTTTCACTTTCAGGTAATAAGTGCCTACGTTGCATTTATAGTCTTCATTAAACAGTATCATATCATAGTGGAATGTAAATAATTTCAAGAGTTACAGTTAAAGAAGACAATTTATTTCTTTTTGTATGGGGATAAAAACCACCACAAATATTAATATAAAGTAATGAAACGTATCTTCACTTTTTTTAACTATTATTCAAGTAATTTTAATAATAACACATCCGTTCCAAGTAAGCCTAAAAAGCACACGCTAAAAGTAGTACACGAGACAGAAGTCGAATGGCAGATTTGAACACATGATCTTCAGGTATTGCACCGCACCCTTAATAACCAATAGGTTATCATCACTTCGTAAGTATATTTTTTTTGTGGTAGAGTCACGCTACAGCTATCTAATGGCTGTAGTACGAATGAGGCGGCCCGACCGGAGCAGAACCATGCACGGAATACCAGCCTGAAACAGCAGAATAATGCTGTGTTCCGTATGGTGAGTGGAGAGAACCGGAGACCCTTTTTAATGGTAGCAAGATATTCCAGCTTACTCCTCCGGGGTGGCAATGAAAACTTAAAATACAGATGGTAGTTTGATTTTTACTCTATATCGAGTGACGTGCAGTTTCGTGGTCACTTGGAAGGGAAGGCCAAATTGGCCTCTAAAAAGCTTGGCGTGCTCAGCAGAGCGGGACAGTATTTCATGCCGGCACACCGCCTGCTACTTTATAAGGCGCAAGTTCGGCCTCACATGGAATACTGTTCCCATCTCTGGGCAGGGGCTCCCCAGTGCCAGCTCCTTCCACTTGACCGCATCCAACGCAGAGCGGCTCGAATTGTCGACGACCGAGCCCTTTCCGATCGGCTCGATTCATTGGCACTGCGAAGAGATGTTGCATCCCTTTGCATTTTCTTTCGCATCTACCATGGGGAGTGCTCTGAGGAATTGTTCGGATTAATCCCAGCCGCCAAATTTCATGAACGCACATCGCGGCAGAACTCCCGATACCATCCACACCATCTGGATGATTGACGGTCCACCACTGTGCGATTTAGAAGATGTTTTCTTCCTCGCACGACCTCCTTGTGGAATCGATTACCATCAGCGATTTTTCCGGACCGATACGACTTAGGGACCTTCAAGAAAAGAGCGTACTCCTTTTTAAAAGGCCGGCAATGCATCTGCGATTCCCCTGGTGTTGCAGTTGTTCATGGGCGGCGGTAGTCACTTACCATCAGGTGAGCCGCATGCTCGTTTGCCCCCTCTCCTATAAAAAAAAAAAACTTGACGATATCATAGATGTTTATGTGCCGCAGCATCCACTAACCATTAGCTGGACTGTGTACCCGCATATCACACTTATTATTATATAAAGAAATGTACGTTTTTATAAATGTATAATGGGTTGATATTTTATCTCTAGATGACAATAGTTGTATAATTTTAACGCATCTAACGAAAAGTTAGAAATTAACATTTAAAATATAAATCTTGAAACCTAAAATCAATAGTTATTAATGTCAGAGTGTTGCACTTGAAATAAGTTTTTCTTTATCATTATCATAATTACATTCTATTATATTCTACTTCTAAATATAGTTCTTGTCCATAGTTTTCAGGCGGGCTGGCAACCGCAGTTTTTTATTATATTAACTTATTATTAGAAGGCAGTGACCATGTAGTAATATCAACTACCCCGTATCGTCCCGTAGGTGTCGTAAGAGATATAGTGACACTGGAACAGGAAATGGGCAGCAACATCTTCCTGAGAAGTACTCAAAATTACAAAAAAATGCAGTTGCCAACCCGCCAGCCAAGAGTGGCGTAATCGCCCCTATGATGCAATTTATGGAGGTATTATGTTCGGAAGTGGACTTATAGGCTGTAATGGATAGATAATGGATGGAAATTGTGAAAATGATGTAATCCATTAGCTGCCATTTCAGTTACTTTGATGCTGATGCCCATCTGCAGTTTCAGTTTCCCTCTGTCCTTTTACGACACCCACGGGACGATGTGGTCTAGTGGATATTATTACAAATTATTTAAAATAATGTATGCCTTAAATATTGCTTAATATTGTTAATCGTGCTTGTTATTGTGTGAATAAATTTTATCAAAAATAATCGGTGTATTTTTTTTATATTGTATGTATTCACCTTTTGACAATTAGTTTATAATGAATGGACTTTATATAGGGTGCGCTTTTATATTCGCGGAATGAGGGGTAAGAAGTGTTAATAAAAATCCAAATTTATTTTTCTTTTTCAATATATTCACCTGCTACCCTAATACATTTTTGGAATCTTTCAATAAACTTTAGTATATCCTCATAAAATATTTGTCTTTGTCTAACAAATACGCCAAAGCTGCTTCCTTCACTTCTTCATAACTTAAAAACTTTTTGCCACGACGTTCTTTTTTTAGGTCTGAAAATAGATAACAATCATTGGGGCCAGGTCAGGATTGTAGGGTTGGTGTGGCGAAATTTCGAAGCCCACCGTCGGCAGGGCAGTCATCGCAATATGGCACTTGTGAACAGGCGCGTTGTCGTGCAGAATAAGGATTCATTTGGTCAATTTTCCCCTTTTTTTCTACTTTATGGCTTCCTTCAATTGTCCTAGGATATAAGCGTAGTAGTTTCCGGTATTAGTCTCCATCTCCATCTCCACCTTTATCTTTATAATTGTTACGGCCCACAGCTGCCCCTGCAAAAGGTCGCCTTGGCTAGGGCCCATAGTAGCCTCTTCGACATGCAGCCGAGGGTTCAGGCCCAAATGGCCTTATGGACAACGACCTATCATACTACAAAATAAGAAGAAGGCTAGGAAGATAATTGGTACGTACCTGTATCCGAATCTAAGACCGCCCCAAGGCTCGGTCAGCCCGTAGGTAGAGTGGATGCATGTAAAGTGGTGTTTAGTGGTGTGTATATGTAGGAGACCTGGCAGCGCGACGGTTTCCATGCTGCCACACAATGCTGCATCACTCCAGTAGGCGTCCACAATGGACAGTTTCTTTCTTCATTGTCACTATTTCAGTCTATTAACTTTATTATACATTTAACTAACTTCAACTCGCCTAATTCAACATTCTTCATAGAATCAAACACGTGATACCCGACACAAGCAACGGACAGTAGTTCAAAGTTCAACACTCAATGTCCCGGATTCATTTATGAGTCACTTCATGAATGAATCCGGGATTCTATTCACTTCATGAGTCACACGGTTCAGCGTTACAAACACAACTATGTTCCTTCGTTCGATATTAAACACCACGTCGCAATAAGAATTCAAAATTAACCTAGCTGACACGTAAACTAGCTACCGAGTCAACACACAAAAGGCTCAAAATAAGTTGGATATTAGCTGGTCTTGCCACGCTTGGCAGGCGGGTTGCCAACTGCATCCTTTAATTATTTTAAGCTATAATCAGAAAGATGCTTCTGCCCATCTTCTCTATATTTTTACTCCCGTTCATGAGTAAAGTTCCTCTCACACGTTCATCGTGAATAGAACTATATGAAATTTTAACTTTAATTGGAGTAGTATTAATGGTATTTCTAAATTGAAACCAACGCGAGCGAAGCCGTGGATAAAAAGCTAGTATATAATAATGCTTATATACCATGAAATTTAAGTTTTAATCAGTTTGATTACCGCCTTTGACAAGTAAAATAAAATGAACCTTTGTTTAAGTAAAATCTGCTTTATTTAATTAAAGTAATTTTCCCCAAGATCCTGTTCATTTACATATACTGTAATATGATCTATAAAACCAGGACTGTCATAAATATCAAAATATGTCTGGAAGTATGAATGCTATCTTAAATTACAAACTGATTGATATATAAGTCTCATTAAAGGTAAAAAAGTAAAAGTAGCAGCTTATATACGTCTCACTGCTGTGCACAGGGCTCCTCATTACCTATAGTATTATGTGGGCAGAAAAATAGAGTATGCTGCAAAGCTACAACGCATATTAACGGTTTTCACATCTCCACGACTATTTTAATTACTCAGACATCTAGGTTTCCCCACGAAGTTCTTCTTCACCACTTTAACGGACACGTGTTAAGTCAGCACGTATAATTTTCTATAACATATTCATCCTCGAGGGAATCGTACACGCTTTGCTCCCGTGCCATGATGAAATCTCACGGCAAGCCCTCGCATTTGTTTAAATACAATCCATTAAAACTAAAACTAAGCTTTTGCATGATTGTTCACCACATCTACGTAGTAATTACACATCCAACGATGCCACGAACGAATTTTTAACTGATTACATCGTATATTCAGTAGCATCCTATTATTTAATTTTATCAGTGACTTATCATTTTAGTTTATTTAGAATTAAGTAGACGGCACTATTATTAAATTAAATAATGAAAGCCATAACTATATTATCTAGTAATATCAGCGATAGAAGCGAACATTTAGTTATAAATAAGACATAAAATTAAAATACGCTATCAGAGCATCTAGCGATGAAAAACGATTTAATGATATCATCATATGACCGTAACATTAAATTAGGTTAGGTTTAGTTATTAATATTATCAAATGATTTTAATTCATTGATTTCGTCAAGCTTATCATTACATGGTCAACAAACAGTGTTAATTATCATGAAATAACCACACCGTTTCAAGAAATGATAGACGACTTTATGATATATAATTAATTCTACGATTTTGGCACGAAGTATATAAAAATCTCTATAGTAAAACTATAATGAAAATGAAAATTTTGCAATAATTGCATACAGGCCAGTTTTAATCAATTTACATATAGATTAGTAATTCAATTAAAAACCTTTTCAATTTTCGTATTTTTGATAGACGTCACTATTATCTATTGAAATGACTTTTAAACTAAAATAACAAAAATACTAAAAAACTAAACGTTAAAATTTTTAAATTATTTTAAAAATCGTAGTAATAGTTGTTTGTATTATTTAATTTAATAATTACTAAAGGAGACAAAATAGAAGAGAAGGCAAAATATACTACTTTTTCCATTTTATGATAGATGGCGCTGTTTTGACATCTAAATCGGTGCAGTTGCAAATTATTTTAGCAATAATATAACTATATTTTAAACTTTATTTATAACTATGGTATTTAAAAATAATTATATCGATAGTGGTTAAGGACCGCCATTGTCCATGTATAACGGACAAGATAAAGTTTATGATGAGATTATGTGATGAAGCACATAATAAGTTTCGCTCTTCGCAGTCCCTTAACCATAAAGCTTATTATAAAGAAATGAAGCATCAAGTGAACATTGCGTTATATTACGAGAAAAAAGCTTATTACAATTGTTTTATTGACAACAACATTGGTAACCCAAAGAAATTGTGGTCAAATCTGAAAGCATACTATTACCGCCAAAAAATGATACAGAGTTACCTTAAAAATTAATGGTACCTGACCTAATTAATTCACATTTTCTTAATACTTCAGGGACTAATAACGTAACAATATCGGAACTTAAGTATTTCGAATTTGATGGATTGAGCTCTGGGAATTTTGTAATCAAAACGGTTTCGTCAGATGATATTTCAATAACAATAAAAACATTTAAATATAACGCACAAGGAGTAAATGGTATTACACTTTATATGTTATTGATGACTCTCCCACAAAGTTTGGATACTATAATTGCACTTGTCAATAAGTCAATTAGTACCAGCATATTCCCTGAAATTTGGAAAAGAGCCCTAATACGTCCTATCCCTAGGAAAGGAAATCCTGATGATTTCAGTGATTTAAGGCCCATTAGCTTACTACCCATGCTTTTTTTTTATAGGATAAGAGTGAAAAACATCTATCCTCTCTTACAAATCAAAATGCAGATGCGTTTTCACCTGTGAGGACTAGGATGGAATGCCTCATTTCCAGTAAAAAGGGCCTCCGGCCACCTGCACTCACCAAGCAAAACGCAGAAGTAAACTTCTACTTCACGCTTGTATTCTATGAGGTCGTGGTACCACCCCGATTTGAGCCGGTCCATCCGTGCGACAGCAAAAGCTGCCGCCTGGCTCTACCACTGTTACAAAGCTTATCCAAAATTCTAAAGAAAATGGTATATCAGCAAGGAACAGCTTATTTTGAAGACAATTCCATTATATCAGATCCTCAATCACGCTTTTGAAAGGGGCGAAGCACTGCAACTGCGCTTTCTGATGTAGTAGGCACTATATTGGAGGCTCAATATAAAGGTCAGGAAACTGTGCTGGTCGTATTGGACTATTCTAGGGCATTTGATACAATAAACACGACATTAATTTTATCTTAAATGGCATATTATGGTGTTGATACCAAAACAATAAAATGGTTCAGCAGTTATCTCAGTGGGCGGTCACAACAAATAATACTGAAAAAAGAAAATGGCCAACACTACATATCATCTCCTCAGCACATTACAAGAGGTGTTCCCTAAGGATCGATTCTAGGCCCTGTGCTGTTTTTATTGTATACTTCGGTCATTACCGTTTGCTTCAAAAATTGTAAATACCATTTATATGCAGACGATACTCAAGTTTATACCTCTTTCCAGCCCATGAATACTGGGGAAGCTATACGGGGCCTCAATGAAGATCTCGATAGAGTACTGAAGTGGTCAGAAATAAATTCTCTAGTGTTGAATGCGTGAAAGACGAAGTTTTTAATTTGTGGTACTAAACAACAAATAGGAAAAAATAAATTACTTCCATCCAAAAGTATATATAAAAGAAACTATTTTAGAAAGAGTGGAGAAGACACATAATCTAGGAGTTATAATTAGCCCTGACCTGTTTCCAAGAATACATTGCTGGTAAATCTTGCACAGGATACGTGAATATCTAAATATTGAACTACATAATAGGTTATATGACGCACTTGTATTATCAAAACTTAATTATGCTGACACTGTATATGGGCCATGTCTGTAGGCGCGCACCGCACACCTTATTCAACGAGTCCAAAATGCTTGTGCAAGGTTCTGTTTTGATGTGCCACCAAGAGGTCATGTTAGCCCATTCTTTAATGATAATAACATCCTTAAGATGGCCGCAAGACGCAAACTCCACTTTGCTTGAGCTCTATTTGGTGTTTTGAAAACAAAAAATCCAAAGTATCTGTACTCTAAACTAGACTGGTGTCGTGAACACGATAAGTATCTGACGCGTATTTCTCATCGCATATTTAGTGTCCCTCGACATAGCTCAACGGCTTTCAGAAGAAGTTACAAATATACAGCCACCCACTGCTGGAATAATATACCTCCACCACTACGTAATCTAAAGACAATAGGGAATTTTAAAATACACTTAAAGAAATTTTTATTAAACGAACAGAAGGGAAGTATAAATGTTTGAACATGCTTTATTGAAGAATTACCTATGTAGTATTTCTAATCATAAAGGACAATGTTAAAACCAATATATATTTGACTATTACCAAAATTCTTATCCTTAATTATGCATTAGATAATATTCATTAGATAGTAACGGACACTTCTGACTTGTGAAATCAAAATAAAAAGGACTTTTTCGATTTTGAACATTGTACCTTTTTTTTCTAAATTTTTTTTCTAAATTACTAAGGGGAGAGTTGTATCAGGATCGTGCCAAATGGAAGCCCGTAATCTTTGCCTCCCTCTCTGTGTTACGAGTACAGGCGTGAGAGTTTATGTTTAATATGGTTTTGTAGATGTACGTGGTAGAGCCACGCTGCAGCTATATTGTAATAGGTCGTCACCTCCTATATTTCACTCCTATAGGTCACCTATGAAATTTTGTTTGGATAAGAATTCTAATTTCAAATTAATTTTACTTCAAAAAACGTGGAATTCTTTTTTCAAACTTAGTCATTTGTTTATTGACTAGCGCTATGTTTTCATCGCATTTGAATATTTTCTGTCATCATTGGTATGTTAAAAATTCGAGTAATTATGGAATATGAGTACCGTCGTGGCACCAACGCGGCACGTAACATCAACGACGTTTACGGAGCGAATACTATAAACAAACGCACCACCTCATTCACCTCATGCATCTCGTCATTGGTTTGCTCGCTTCCGTTCTGAAAATTTCGACCCGAAAAATGAACTTCCGAAAACTTTGGTCGACAGTTACGAATTAAAGGTGATTGTAGAACCTGATGATACTCAATCTACCGCTGAATAAGCAGCAACTTTCGACGTTAGCATCAAAACAATATTGGGCTATTTGCGTCAGACTGGTAAGGTAAAAATGCTTGACAAATTGGTGCCCCAAGAACTCAATGATTGCCATTGCGAAGTACGCGTCAAGACGTGCCTTGCCCTGCTCAACAGGAACACGGAAGAGGGAATTTTAAGCCGCATTGTTACCTGCGACAAAAATGGATTTTATTTGACAATGGTAAGCGCTCAAAAGGTTGAATGGATTCTGGTTCAGCACCTAAACAATGCCTTAAACGACTACTTTCCCCTAGAAAAAAGATTTTCAGTGTTTTTTTGTCTAGCGCAGGTGTGATTTATCACAGCTTCTTACCAAATGGGATGAGCATTACTGAAGATGTGTGCTGTGAAGCACTGAACACAATGATGAAGAGACTCGCACGTCGCCAACCAGCTTCGGTCAATCGCTCGCCTCCGCTGCCCCTGCACGACAACGCGCGACCTCATACTGCTTAAAAGACGGTCTCCAAGTTACAAGAAAACTCTCATCATCCGCCGTACTCACCAGGCCTTTCGCCTATAGGCTTCTACTTTTGCCAGAATTCGGATAACTTTTTGCCGAGAAAAATATTCAATATTCGAGAGCGCAGTAGAAATTGAAGAATCAGATGCCTTACGTCCAGATGAGCAAGCCACTTCGTTAGCAAAGATGCATCGATTGCATGGTAATTACCCACCCCCTTTGATGAATAGAAATTAAAAGAAAATATATAACAAAATCACGATAACTTATTTAATAAAAAACTGCAATTTCATAGGTGAAGACCTATTAGTTGCAGCATGAATGGGTCCGTTCGATCGCGGTAGGACTCTCCACGCTCTCACAGAATACTAGCGTAAAACAGCCGCTTTATGCTGCTATGTTTCGTCTGGTGAGTGTAGAGAACAGGGTACCCTTTTTACTGGAAACGAGGCATTCCATCTTGATCCTCAGATGTGGCAACGCATCTGCATTTTCATTCTTGATCGAGGGTAAATGTCTATGAACCAAGCTTACCATCAGGTGGACCGTGTGCTCGTTTGTGACCCTTATTCTATATAAATAATGTTTATGTCTAGAAAAGGGAGTAGTAAAGATTTAAACAAAAGGAAACAGTCACTGGAAACAATCATTTATTTATATTTTAATATAAAACAATTTTTCAACATAAACAACATCTCCATTCAATGAACTTCGTCACAAACACATTTCATATGTATATTAGGAATAATAGACAAAACTACTTAACATAATATATCACTTTTACATATTTAAGTATTAAGTACTTTTTAGTATTTTGTTTATATTATTGAAGAGGAGAGACGTGTGATATTAAGCAAACTAAATACGCGACTAAAACTGACGAGCATAAATCTTGATTCATTTTTTGGATCAATTTTATGAAAAATCTAGTATAGACGTGGTTAAGGAGATGAGAAAAACAACAGGGATATCAATATAAAATCTAGGTTTATTTGAATGTAATAAAATTGCCGTGCTTTGTCGTTAGATGCGACGTAGAGGCACAAGAAAACTTGAAGCTTTCTATTCTGTGGACAGTGATAAAGTCAACAAATTCAAGCACAATAAAATTATTGTAATCTGTTACAAATTTAATATGCACTATGTTATATAACTATGCAGGGAACAGTCTTTAAAGTGAACGACGTTTAGTACTAGGTTCACCTGTTAGTGATTACGGTTAAAAGTAACGACAGAGTAAGACATATCTGTTTTTAACTAACCAACAACATTATTGCCAATTAAAAAACAAAGACAGAAGGCAGAATAGAGGCGTTTCCGCACTGCATAGCTTATCGCAACTGTGGACACCAAAGAGATTTAAATATGTAGGTAACTTAAATGTCTTTGGTGGACACTAATCAGTTAATTAACGGTGTAACAAGCATAATGCAAAGTTATTTTAAAATAATTTTTCTTTTAGGAGCTGTGCGCCTAATGGTTGAAAATAATGCTAATGATGGATTATTAGACAACTAAACACTATTTATTAACACTTTTGTGACTATTACATTATACATATTATATATTATTATATTTGTACTAAACCGGTATATATTTTAATGTAAGAAAATTAAAAACAATACCAAAGAATATCAGTAAGGTATTGTTTTATTTTTATTAAAAACTGAAACCAATAAAGAAAGTTAGACGGAGCTTTGTTTTTGTCATTTCAAGTTAAGCCGAGACCTTGCTCAACTTCTTGACGCGCACTGACACTCACACACACATCTTTCTTCTTTCTTTCATTATCGGTCTGTAAAAGTTCACTGCTGGAATCTATATCCTTGTTGTTGGTTGAAAATGATTTTACATGCATATGTGTACGTGAGTGTTCTTACATTAAGCTTAGCATAGTCTTGACTTGGTTTTTGCGTCACTTAAAATGCATGCAGCACACCATCTTTCTCTATCCTTCTTTACTGGTCTGAGATTAAAATATAATATTATAAAATTAAATTTATTAGAAATATAGTAACTTGGTGTAAACTCGACTATAAATTCAAATAACGCAAAAATAAGTAGATTACTATTTTTTTTTTGTAAAATAATGAGTTTTGTAAAATAATTTGAAATTAAATTTGAACTGAAAAACAATTCGGTATTTTGACCGTACCATAAACAATAAAAATAACTTTTATACTAAAAAAGACAGGTAAATAATACCTACATTAAATCTGTTAATTTCACAAAACAATAAAAAATAATAACCGTGGTATTTAATATCTTACTTGTAACTGCTAACACTGGACTTATTTTATTCTGCGCGAAATATTGACAATTAAAAAAAGAGGGGGCTGTGGATTATATTTTAAATTATAAAATGTTTAATGTTACCGCTCATGATAGTCGTTACAAAACCGTGTTGGATAGATGCAGATGACGTTAAGGGCATTAGAAAACAATACGCAGGCACGAGTCTACCGGCATTGGTAAAATTCGAAAGCTTCGAGTAACAGCTAAACGCAGTGAATATTTGCTCTTTGTTAACAACGATAACATCTATAATTAATGATGATGTCTTTTTTCTTTAGGATATGGGATTATCGCCTCTTTGTCTCCTAGAAATAGATATTTATAAAGAAAAAAAAATAACTTCATAAAACGCTTTTTTAAAATTTTTTCTTCTGATTTCTACAAGAATAAGTGTCCACAAATAGAAGAGTATGTAGAGATAAAACGTCATTCGAGGAGCACTTACGCTATTTATTTTAAAGCTAATTCTGATTTACGATGACACCCAAAGCGACATAGAAATATATAGATAAATTGGTTGATACATTTACACTAAAATATAGAACTTTATTCCTTATGATAATCATAAGAAAATTTCTCAGGGGCTACCAACTCCATACATATAATCTGTGAACAATTTTCTGATAAAGAGGAACACACGATCAAAATCATTACTGTTATTTAATTTTTGTATGATTAAAATCCCATAATAATATTACACACGACATTTACAAAAGAAAAGGATTTTCTATGTGACATTGGCCGCTATTTTGGCGTGATTAAGTACATAAATCTATGTAACTACCACGATCCAATATTAAACCGGTATCAACGCAACCATAATGTCAAAGCTAATAAAAATAACTTGAAATCTTCCGTTTAATATAAATAATACAATATACGCACATATACAGTTTAATATAAGGTACGTGAGGATAATATGGTCATCTTAAGCTATACGTCCAATACTATAACTAAAAATAGCAAAAAATAGCAAACTAGCTTTGGCAATAATCAGGAACACTTTGAAAAATCAACATAAAAAAGGTAATTACTATATTTACTATACTGTCAACTGTCAAAATGGCGTCAATAAAACATCGCCCCTTTAACCTTTCATTATTTGATTGACTGATGAAATGCTATCGTATCACAGAGGCATTTATGCAAACAAAGATGTAGTTTTTGAGTTATAACAAAGTGATCATATTAATCGGATGACCATGTTACCCTCACGTACGCTAGTTATACATTTATTAAAAATTGTTCACTTATTATGTCAATATTACACAATTAAAAATATTCTATGAATTATTAACATCGATACTTTTATTACGTTTATACAAATGTGTATTCATTTAATTCTTCACAATACTTTACAACATGTTATGTAATTAGGCTTAATACTTTTTTTTATATATCTTCTAAATTTAATGCACCATTTCAATAAATTATATTTTATCTAGTAAATGAAAATTTATATTTTTTATTCATACAACATAATATTATAACTTAAAATATAATAAAAACTACTAAACCTACTAAACTTTCGCAGTAAGTGCTTTTACCCGTTACTGATTGTTTTGTAGTGTCAAAAATGAGGATGAAGCTAAGAAGTATGTTATTTCTTTCTTATTTATGTTTATTTATAGATGACGTATTAATGAAAAGTAATGTCCTCCAGACCGAATTTCGGTCACAGCGGCCAGCCTCAACGAATACTTACCATCGGCACTAGACAGGATTAAAGTGCCCAAGTGTGCACTTAAGCACAGACACACTATATTCCCTCACTCTCATAGTCCGATGGGACGGTAAACAGACACGACCGGAGAGAGATCAGGCGCAGGACCAACTGCTTTACGTGCTTTCTGCACGGCTAGCATGGACTGGGGACAAAAATTTATCCACTGATATAACCACTGACAAGAGATAAAATTGCCTCGTATTTATGCCAAAGCACTGCAACAACGGGGAGAAGTATATCCCCGTTTGACATAATGAGTGAGACATATATCCCCCGTCTGTAGCATGGAGCCAAATGAAAGATTGACATTTAAAAGGAACAATTTTATCCTAGTAGTAAAAAATCTATATAAGTCTAAATCTATCTCCCATTTTATCTACCGGTGTGCCCATGCTCGAAGGGTGGATAAAACTAAGCGAGGGATAAACATTTTCTCCTTTCTCCGGTGATAAAATTGTCTCCTGCCCATGCTAGCTCTGCTGAGGCACGTGGTTGAGACAGCACCAATTTCCTGACTCCGAGCAGCTACACATAATTTCTTGACGGAAAATCTCAATAACTGATTTGAAGTATTTATTAATTATCGTCAAGTTAAAGACCTATATCATCAAGGTCTAATAATAAAACGCAACTTATACTACAATGATTGTACAAAAATCGATATATTTATACGTTTTCCAATTAAGGTTTGGTTAGGTTTTCCAGGTCATTGTAGATTTTTCTCAACATACCGCTTTACTTTTCACTTTTACCTCGTTGCTTATACTTCTCTTTCTCTTAGTTTTAAAACTGACAATTGTTCAAATCGCCATATTGATACATTGATAAACGCACACGTAAAAATTAGGACAGCCATATTCACTGATTATTAAACAACCGCCATTCTTTTACAGCCAGAAAAAGTCAATGTCTAGGAAAACATATAGCTTTTTTAGTTGCTTAAAGTGGATTTTGATAAGTAATAATTGTACGATTTATGCACTATATGCTCGAGCATGTGAACTATTAGTGCAAACGAGTAAGTGCTGTGATAGTGATATAAATCCCAAGATTTTTTTAAATCTGATAAGGCGCCTTGAGACACATCAACTGTCCACCGGGTAAGGCTATTTATTTATTTCTTTATTTATTTAAGAAGGTACACCAACAGTACATGTATACATATTATAAAAGTTACATTTTTAAAGCACAATTACTTATACATATACCTATTATAGGCGTACACAACATTGATAGGAGATATTAAATAACAACACAATATATATCTGAAAATTTTAAAACAATAAAATAAGAAAAATCACCAAAGCAAAACTTAACTGAAAACAAATGCGTGTTCACAAAAGGCCGGCCAGTTTTCGTTTAAATTTAAACAACGAGTCGTGGAAAATGTCTAAGGTTTCAATATTCATCTCGTTGTACTGTGCGCAACATCTGGCAAGAGGAGAATGGCGTCCAAGGTAAGTCCTTACAGAAGGCAAGGCAAAAGTTTTTTTGATAGGATGTCGGGGCATGCGAGCTGGCACCGTCAATTTAACACGTACCAGGAGTTCACTACATTTTATTTTACCGTTGACAAGTCCGTGCAAAAACACCAAATCCTGGTCTCTTCGACGGCTACGCAACGATTTCATTTAAAAAAAGGCAAGACGATGCTCATATGGTGACCGGTGTGACACGCCCTGCGAAATAAATGCCAGATGCCTAGTGAACGCACGCTGAATACCCTCCAAGCGTTGAGATTGAACAGCATATACAGGGTTCCATGCCACGCTAGCATACTCCAAGTTACTATCACCGAGTTAGGGAATAATTTACTCAGTAATATTTTATTACCTTGTAAACTAAAATAAATTGTTGATTAAAAAGAAAAAATAAACAAATAGATTATGATACATTTACACAATGCAACGTACCCAAACACAAAACAAACAAACTGTTGATTTACAGAATCGTACTGCGGTTATTTCAAAAAAATAAGCAACCATATTATGAATATTACGTTATTACTAAATTATATATTACTTGTTTTATTTTTATAATGTTCCAATTTTCCGATTTCACCACATTTATAAAATATGGAAAAATATGTAGACTTACTATATTATTATATGATTATTATATTATTAAATTTTATTACATTGAATAAGTATAAAGCTGACGAAGCAGCTGAAAAATTTAGCGGTTTAATATTTTCTTAGCATAAAAAAATATTTTACTTATAATTCGCCATATTAAAGTGTTATTTTCACTACAATGATATCTTATATTTACGCAAACGCGAAATATTACTTTCACTATTATATCATCACCGCATTTTTTGGTGAAAAAATGCAATTAGTTGTTTTTTATTTTATTTTACGTGTTTCCATTAGGTTTAACGTAGTAAGTATTTATTTACTAAAATATTTTGTTCAATAGTCATGCAGAATTTGAATAACATCAATGTTTTCTCGTTTAATATTATTCTCGATGTAAATGTTATTTTATCGCAATAATTGTCAAATATACAATTTAGAATTACCAACATTATCTTGCGTCATTAATTATTTATCAATACTCTGATGTTTCTGAAAAATATATATGTTTATTTTTTCAGGTTTGAAACATTTAAGTATTTATTGTAAGCCAAAGCATGTGTATCATATATAATAATGATATTTTTATCTCTAGATCTAAAGAGATCGGTTGAAGCGCCATTCCTTAAAGTTAAGTTTCAAAAAGAAGCGGGAACGAGCGCATCCACGACTACATTTTATGATACAAGAGCGGCGCCACTTCGGAATAAGGTGAAATATTTGACAGATTTCGTGGTGAGAGAAAGTAAATTTGTTAGAATATATGTAAGAGATAATATTTCTCTCAGAAATTTTAGCTATATTTTATATTAATTCGCTTAAAAATGAAAAAAAAAACTACGGATATTCCTTAAAGTACAAAAATTAAAAAGGGATAAAAATGTGCAAAAATTAAGGAGAAAACTACTGAGACATTGTTTTGTGTATTTAGATACTATAGAAACCGATAAAAATTTTTTTAAACGCAACTTGTCAAATAAAATGACATTATGTAACAAAATAACTTCACCTCAGTCCCAAGTAGCGACGTCTGGTGAGCGGAATATTATAAACCCTAATTGAATCTTGTCTTATAATATTCTTCAATACTTTTCCATTCTTCAATTTCTCATTAAAAAAATAAGCGTCACGTGTAGATAGTCTTTTATACGTAATTCAAGTAATTCATTATTAGTCCTGCATCAACTGCATCAACGCTCAATGGGTTTTTTAAGCAAGGAGTGTTGTGTTACTGTGGTATAAAGTAACAATTTTTTTTTTTTTTATAAGTGGTGACTCCAGGCTGCATGGGTGTAACCCATCGGCTAATGACTAGTCGCGAAATGGAAATAGACCTCCCACCCCACCGGCGTCCCAATCGGCCAGCTCCACGGGGCCAAAGCACTCGTCAAAGAATTGCTCCATTGTTTTATGGAGATGGATGTACGACCGCTCGAAGTTGTGTACTTCATCTGGGTATACCTGAAACAATAAATTACACTATACGATAGCTTACGCCTTAGGGACCTTCAAGAAAAGAACCTACTTCTTTTTAAAAGGCCGGCAACGCATCTGCAATTCCCCTGGTGTTGCAGTTATTAATGGGCGGCGGTATTTACTTACAATCAGGTGAGCCGCATGCTCATTTGCCCCCTCTCCTATAAAAAAATGTCATTACTCTTTTTATAATTAAAATTTTTCCACTACGTCAAAATGGTCAAATTGTTTTTAATATTTGTTTCATTCGATCTTTCATAAGAACCTTGGAAGGAAAGACGAGTTTAATAGAAGGTTTAAAGAAAAATACCCAGTGATCTATACTGACATATCAGATAATTAGTATTGATGTGACAAAATGATAGTGACCACCAGCAGACGACGCGGTGGCAGGTGCCGCGCTTGTCGCACGTAACTGGTGCGTGTATAGCGCGCTCGCTCGCACCAGCGCACGTGCGAGCGCGAGTTCGTGCGCAACGGCGCGCGTTCGTCGGCCGTGGCGTGCGCGAGCAGCAGGCGGCGCGGCGGCAGGTGCCGCGCTTGTCGCATGTACCGGTGCGTGTATAGCGTGCTCGCTCGTACGTACCTGGTGCGTGTATAGCGCACTCGCTCGTACGTACCTGGTGCGTGTATAGCGTGCTCGCTCGTACGTACCTGGTGCGTGTATAGCGCACTCGCTCGTACGTACCTGGTGCGTGTATAGCGCGCTCGCTCGTACGTACCTGGTGCGTGTATAGCGCACTCGCTCGTACGTACCTGGTGCGTGTATAGCGCGCTCGCTTGTACGTACCTGGTGCGTGTATAGCGCACTCGCTCGTACGTACCTGGTGCGTGTATAGCGTGCTCGCTCGTACGTACCTGGTGCGTGTATAACGCACTCGCTTGTACGTACCTGGTGCGTGTATAGTGCGGTCGCTGGTACGTACCTGGTGCGTGTATAGCGCGCTCGCTCGTACTTACCTGGTGCGTGTATAGCACGCTCGCTCGTACGTACCTGGTGCGTGTATAGCGCGCTCGCTCGTACGTACCTGGTGCGTGTATAGCGCGCTCGCTTGTACGTACCTGGTGCGTGTATAGCGCGCTCGCTCGTACGTACCTGGTGCGTGTATAGCGCGCTCGCTTGTACGTACCTGGTGCGTGTATAGCGTGCTCGCTCGTACGTACCTGGTGCGTGTATAGCGCACTCGCTCGTACGTACCTGGTGCGTGTATAGCGCGCTCTCTCGTACGTACCTGGTGCGTGTATAGCGCGCTCGCTCGTACGTACCTGGTGCGTGTATAGCGCGCTCGCTTCTACGTACCTGGTGCGTGTATAGCGTGCTCGCTCGTACATACCTGGTGCGTGTATAGCGCACTCGCTCGTACGTACCTGGTGCGTGTATAGCGCGCTCGCTCGTACGTACCTGGTGCGTGTACAGCGCGCTCGCTTGTACGTACCTGGTGCGTGTATAGTGCGGTCGCTGGTACGTACCTGGTGCGTGTATAGCGCGCTCACTTGTACTTACCTGGTGCGTGTATAGCGCGCTCGCTCGTACGTACCTGGTGCGTGTATAGCGCACTCGCTCGTACGTACCTGGTGCGTGTATAGCGCGCTCGCTTGTACGTACCTGGTGCGTGTATAGCGCGCTCGCTCGTACGTACCTGGTGCGTGTATAGCGCGCTCGCTTGTACGTACCTGGTGCGTGTATAGCGTGCTCGCTCGTACGTACCTGGTGCGTGTATAGCGCACTCGCTCGTACGTACCTGGTGCGTGTATAGCGCGCTCTCTCGTACGTACCTGGTGCGTGTATAGCGCGCTCGCTCGTACGTACCTGGTGCGTGTATAGCGCGCTCGCTTCTACGTACCTGGTGCGTGTATAGCGTGCTCGCTCGTACATACCTGGTGCGTGTATAGCGCACTCGCTCGTACGTACCTGGTGCGTGTATAGCGCGCTCGCTCGTACGTACCTGGTGCGTGTATAGCGCGCTCGCTTGTACGTATCTGGTGCGTGTATAGTGCGGTCGCTGGTACTACCTGGTGCGTGTATAGCGCGCTTGCTCGTATGTACCTGGTGCGTGTTTAGCGCGCTCGCTCGTACGTACCTGGTGCGTACTCGCTTGCACAAGCGCGCGTGCGAGCGCGAGCGCGTGCGCAGGTGGCGCGCGCTCGTCGGCCGTGGCGTGTGCGAGCAGCAGGCGGCGAGGCGGCAGATTGCCCGCGCGCCGCCACAGTGCGCCCGCCGCCCCGCCCGCCGCCATGCCGCCGTGCCGCTCCGTCCAATACGAGTCTGTCGGCACACAAACATACACATTTCCATCAATGGTAATTTACGTGATAAGGCCGTGCTGCTGCTATATTATAGTTGTAGAGAGAATGGGTCTGCTCGGCTGGCGAAGGACCAAGCTCTCACAGATGCCAAAGTGAAATAGCAGCTTAATGCTGCTGTGTTTCGCATGGTGAGTGTGGAAAACTGAAGATCCTTTTTACTGCAAATGAGGTATTCCACTTAAGTCTTCAGAGGTGACAACACATCTGCATTTTAATTCTCAATCGAAGATACTTATCATTAGATGAACTGTGTACTCGTTTGTGATTCTTATTCCATAAAAAGTATCTTTTATGAGGACTAATAATCTCACGCTGACCAGATGTGATGATTATGAACTCATTTTACTTTTTCATTACATCTTATCAAAATTATCATCATGACAGCCTTCCATAAGTCCACTGCTGAACATAGGCCTCCCCCAAGGAATGCCACAAAGCATGGTCCTGAGTCACCTGCATCCATCGACTTGCTGCATGTCTTAGCAGGTCGTCACTCCATCTCCGTCAATAACAGTGGTAGAGCCAGGCGGCAGCTTTTGCTGTCGCATTTGGGCTTTTTATTATATTTTGATAAGGATGCAACACGGGTTACGAAATCCATATCAGCGGGGGCGTTAAATATTATGTTTGTGTAACTATGCAAATATGTAATGCTGTGCAATGCAAGATTAAATGCTGTTAAGGAGTACCACTCAAATATTGAGATTGTAGGATGCAAAATAAAACACTGTTAACTGTAACGCCTTGCGAATGGTACTGAGTTTATTATAAAAGAAAACATAATATGTACAATGCATTAAAATGACGTCAAACACGAACCCGCGCTCCAATTACGCTAACATATAAAAATGTACGGGTTTACTCGTACATATTATATCAGCTTTTTTGCCAAGTTTTCTATAATTGTAATCAAGTTCTCATTTTTATTTTCAGAAACCACACAAATTTTAATATTTGAACGTATGGCCCACTGATCTCTTGTATTATTCTCACTCTCCAGTTTATTAAATGAAGTCTTCAATTAAGTCATATCAGCCGATATAACATCCATGAATTTTAAAGATTTTTCTTGGTTGACCAACCAAAGGTCAACCAAGAAAAATCTTTAAAATTCATATTTATTGTTAATAAACGAAACTGATTTCTTAAGGTCCAGTTGTTTGTATCAATAATTGAAAAATAATAGCTGTTTGCCGGGTCCATACAACTGTGATGAAACGCTCCACCACAATGGGTGCATAACATAGTCGATTCATCGTCCATCGATCCCTCGCAGCAGGAGTACAGTGTTATACAAAATCAATACTAAAACCTCGCAAAAGGCACAAACTTTCAGTGAATATCCTTTACTAAACAACTTTCATACGTCGTAGTCTCTCAGCGACAACTCGTATAGATGCGCATATGATATACAAAACGAAAACAAAAACGAAAAAAGGGGTACTGTCATATATTTTTTTAGTTGTGTATGTTCAAAGAACGTAAAGTAGTATAAGTCTTTTCATTTAATGTGATGACTTTATCTTCACCTCGTTTAAACATCTGAAAAACAATAACGCTAAACAACCTAAGTGATATTTAATCGATTTTGTTATTACGTCGAACTCTATATTTTTCCAAATGTTCTTCTACCAAATACTGATACTTACATTGATAAGCTATTGTCGGTTTTAATTATAGTATTGAGTTCATATTTCATTTTATTGCCTTTTGAGTAAATGTTGAGTTATAAAAATAAAATACAACAGTACTTTCTGAAAATGATTTATTTCTACCAATATTATGATTATTATTATAATGTGTTTTGTTAAAGCCACAATTATTATTTAGAATAATATTTAAAAATAATTCTTGTCGTTTTGTAGCTCAGAATAAAATGTTTTAAGTTTTAATTTTTTACTGTACAATATAAAATTTTGCGTGATTACGATTTTCAGGTGTATGACCTCTCAGTGTCATATTTAACCACGGCTACCTCGAGATTAAAAATTATTAATTTTTGTTCCGATATACGCAGTATGAACTTACATTATCTTGATTCTTCTCTATTATGTATGCTTGGGTTGGGATTTAATTTTATTAATTATGGGATCCCAAGCAGATGCTAGCACCCAGCCATCTTCTCTATTAAAATTAGGATGTTTTTTGATTTCAATAGCCTCGCGAATCATTCTTGGAAGGAATCGGTGTTCTTTAGCGAGGATTTGTGGTCTATCAAATCTAATGTAGTGACGGCGGCGATGCTGTACGTGCCATAATCGCGATTTTGTTGCTCCAACCGGTTTTCAGAAAATAGATTTACCGCTATAGCAGTAAAAACTTTCAATCAACCCCGCCGTAGCGGATAAAACGGGATAATTTGTTGCTAATTAGTTGCTAAAATATAATGCAAAAAAATTAAAAAAATTAAAAATCACAGACTGCAGACTTCCCGAAGCGTCGATTCTTCACATCAGCTATGTGTTCTTTAACGCGGGCTTTTATAGATCTTTTAGTTTGTCCAATATAAGAGAGACCACATTCCCAATAAAGCTTGTACACTCCTGCATCTTACAGAGGGACGTTACACTTGACTAATGGTAAAAACTGACTAATCTGCAGGAACCGACCTCTGGCATATCTACTCCTCTCTACATAGACGAGTTAACGATCACAGTATCAGTTTCTTTTATAGGATAAGGGTGACAAACGAGCACACAGTCCACCTGATGGTAAGTGGTTGCTGCGGCCCATAGACATC
Source organism: Parnassius mnemosyne (assembly GCA_963668995.1). Taxonomy (NCBI): domain Eukaryota; kingdom Metazoa; phylum Arthropoda; class Insecta; order Lepidoptera; family Papilionidae; genus Parnassius; species Parnassius mnemosyne. The sequence continues at coordinate 35,007,231 of CAVLGL010000086.1, forward strand.
TACATCTATCCTCTATTACAAATCAAAATGTAGATGCGTTGTTACCCGTGAGGACTAAGATGGAATGCCTCATTTCTAGTAAAAAGGGCCTCCGCTCACCTGCACTCACCAAGCGAAACGCAGAGGTAAACCTCTACTTCACGCTGGTTTTCTGTGAGGTCGTGGTACCACCCCGGTTAGAGCCAGCCCATCCGTGCGACAGCAAAAGCTGCCGCGTGGCTCTACCACTGTTTAGATATTAACCTTTCAAAGCTCGGCAAACCTATTTGGATTCTCAAAATGTCACTTTGTAGATCTCTCAAAACAATTATTTTTTAAATGTTATTTATAAGAACTATACATCTAATTTTCTAAAAATTTTATTAGAATTAGTCCCGTTACTAAATTACGCTTCTAGAAAATAAGAGTATTTAGTTCAAATGACGAGTATCCCGTCGTATTTACTACAGTATATCCCTATGTCGTGTGCGTGACTCTTGCCCTACTGTATTATTTTTAAAATTTGAAAGTGTTTAATAGTTTACAAAACTTTGTTCAGTTCTTTTTTACCAAGGGTAAGTAATTTCACTGTTTTTTTAAAAGTTTTGCTTATATTTCGTATTTTAACAATTTTTATTCAATTTATAAAATTAGCATTTCAAATACCGTCGTTCACGTATGAAATCAAGTACTCAGAATTAACTGAAAATGAAATATAAAGTGTAAATAATCACCATAAATCATGAAAAAAAAACACAGAAACTCATATATTATACAGTCCAATGTGCAAAAATGACGTTTTATATTATAATTTCGACATAATCGTGAAAATTATGGCAAAATTGTTTTCAACAAAAATGGCGTTGCTCAATAAACAATACATAAACAACAAATAAATATATACCTATGATATATTTTATTTCGATTTATTAGAGGCTCCTACCGAGTGTTTATTATTACGATGTCGATATAATTTTGTTATATATTTCTTTTCTTTATGAAATTTCGAGTGTTTTTTTCTACATAGTAGTTAGGTAGTTAGTAAGGATTTTTCCGGACCGATACGACTTAGGGACCTTCAAGAAAAGAGCCTACTCCTTTTTAAAAGGCCGGCAACGCATCTGCAATTCCCCTGGTGTTGCGGTTGTTCATGGGCGGCGGTAGTCACTTACCATCAGGTGAGCCGCATGCTCGTTTGCCCCCTCTCCTATATATATAAAAAAAAGGTATATATATAAATTTTATAAACTTTGTTTTCTTACTCTTTTCGATTTTTGTGAAGACACAAAATGTTCACATGTGTGAAATACATACATTTTCAGAAAAATGGCGAAATTTGATAACTTATGGTGTGACTCGGACGAGGGCGATCTCAGCGAGGACGAAGAAACATTTTCATATAATAATGTTGTAAGTTATTTATTATACTCTGGTCTTTATTATAATTATAAATATGAGTGTGTATAGTGGTTGTATAACGTGATATATATATATATATTTAAAAAGAAAACAAAATATATATATATATATATATATATATATATATATATATATATATATACATGTTGGTATTTATATACTATATATATATATATATATATATATATATATATATATATATATATATTAATTATCTACAGCTATCATATGACGTAAACATGAAACACATCTATGAAAAGGAGTCTCTGGTTTTTCTCACTTACCAATTAAAAGACAGCAGTGCTATCCTGGTCAATCCAACTCATGACCATAAAAATATGTTATATGTTTATCTAAAATGTCTCATCTTACTTGTTTTTCAGGAGCAGGATATGCAGAGGGAATTAGATAACTCCAATGAGGTTACCCTACTGGCCATGTTTGATGAACATGGACAGCAATTGGAGTGTCCAAGTCTCCCTTTAGGACCCGCACCTTACACTGAGCCAGCACAAGTAAATCCACCATTACCAGTGTCACCATCTTCTTCGTAAGTTAATTTTGTTATTATGTTTGTATTAAAGCTTTTTCAAAAAAATGTGTAAGTAGAAGCTACCACAGTTTTTAGACTTTGTCTATATTCAATGAAAATTCTTCACTCTTATAAATTAGAGATATGAAAAAGCCTCCGTCTTGGGAAGAACGAGTTAGAAACCCAGCGAGACTTTTGGTGAATAGAATTAATTTACAATATTTTTTATAGAATAAAATTAGTATGGTAGCAATCTCCTCATTCCCAAGGATTATTATCAATCACATACTCTTAAGTAGTATAATAACCTTTACTAAACAAATTTTGCTTACTAAAAATTTAAACTGATTAATAAGGTCTTATATTTTCTGGGTCTGTGTTATAAAAATGAATGTTGTAAAAATGGAAGTCAATGTTATTGGCTGAACGCATTGTAAAAATCATATATTTTGTCTTTTGTATATTTAATGTTAAAAGGTTGTTTATTAGCCAGTCAGATACTTTATTTAAGCCTTTTTGAACATTTTCATAAACTTCTTGCCACGTGTTTGCATGAAAAATTACATTATATTATGTCTATCTTTGTTTATATATCTTTGTTTAATTGTTATGTCCTACTCACGCCCCGTCACTGCAGTTAATGTTCAACGCTCTCTTTATGCACTAAGCTCCTGGTAGCTCAATATATTTAACTAATTGAGAATTACTTTGAAAAATACTTACTTACTTATCTTCACGCACAATCCCTGACGGGGTAGCCAGAGAGAACAGATCGCCAAGTGTCACTATTTTTAAATTAAAACAAAATTGTACAAGAAAGACGTCCAATGTCCACCGAAGCCCGAGGGGACGAGGTATATACATTTATGTTATATTTACTAGTTTATAGGAGCCGTGGTAGCTAGGATGGTTGTTGGTTAGTTTCATAATATTAATTCTTATTTGAATAGATAGTTTTATCATTAAGGGTATTTATGTAGCAGTAATTCATTCAAATCGGATGTTTAATTTAGAATGTATCACAGGTATAAAAATGCAATACACGAACCGTTCGACGCATATATATATAAGGAATAATTAGGGTTCTGCACAAATAAATTAAAACCCACGAAATCTAATGGTCATAAATTAATACGCAGGTGAAGTCGCGGGGAACAGCTAGTATTACATAAAATATGTATGAACTAAATTATGTTATGTAATTTTCATATTTGTCTTGCAGGCGAAATGTTCGTCCAGAAGTGGTCGTTGTCGTTGAGCGGTTAGATGAGGAGACCAGCAACGAGTACTTGTTGGCGGACCAGCATGAAGTATATCACGAGGAGGTGGTGGCGAGTTCGAGTGGTGGTGCTGTGCGAGGCGTGCGGTTCCCAGCGACGGCAGCAGCAGGCGGGCTAGGGAAGCTCGAGAGCGGAGGGCCGAAAGGAGAAGGATGGAAGTAGATAATGATGATGTGGCCGATGACAGTGGACATGCGGCCCTATTCGAAGGAGATACGACTTCTCTTCACTATGATTGGCGCCCCATGGACTCTGTGAATTCTTTTAGCATTGCCGTAGTAAGGTCTTTACGTAAATCTTCAATTTCAGACGATAAATTGCAGTTGCAAATATGTTCTGGCTGTTTGCGTTTTCTGTGAGTAATTTGTTATTTCATCGTAAACTCGTTATTAGGTGACGACAAATTAGTGTACGAGTTACTTTTGCCAGGCGGTGAGCATCTGACATTCATGACTTGTTCCATACAACAAGAACGAAGTTACAACAGATAGCTAGTGCGCTGATGTCTGTATGCGTGTTTGCTCCCCCCGGTATCGAGACCGAGATGAAAAATATAATATTGTATTTGTTACCCACGGTGGTGAAGGGCGCCTTTGTGGTTCTTGATTCGTATCGACTAGTCGTAAGCGCACATTTGTTGAATATTTTACTTTTTTATTCTAGTTTAAGGTTTATTATTGCAAAAACACAGTTATTTACTTTCAACGAGACAACCAAATACACATCTACTCAGTATAACTATTATTATTGCAGTTTAATCCATGATATTTAATTAATAATGCTTAAGATTAATAAATGTTTAAGAATTTCGTATGATGCATTATAAATTACATCATCATCATGACAGTCGGTCACTCCTTCTAATGAGTGATGACTTACACTTCGCTCATCAGTACGAGGCTGCCACCTAAGAGCCTTTCTTTACTTTCGATTGTCGTTTCTTTGAGCTCCGTTGCCACTTCAGCTAACTGATACGTTATTATTTGTCGGTTACTCTGGTTCTTCTGAGGATATCCTGATTACGAAGTTTATCGTACAGAAAAACTCTTTCACGACTATCCATTACAATGAACCACCACGGGAAAATCTTTGTTATAGAGAGTACAAGAGAAAATATCTGGCTGCCGAGTTTCAGCATGGCAAGCAAGTATTATTGCAAAACAAAAAACTTCGGCTCCCGCGCCTACGTTACAGTGACTGAGTGAATCCGGCCACAGTCGAGCGTGTGCCTGTACTACCCAAAGAGCAGTCGCTGACAAGGTAGACAACCTTCTTGCCTACATGGTAAAACCACGATGCAGCTATATTAGTAGTATAGTTGTAGCACGAATGGGCTCGACCGGGGGAGGACCACGCTCTCACAGAATACCAGCGTCAAATAGCAATTTAACACTGCTATGTTTCGTATGGTGAGTGTAGAGAACCGGAAACCCTTTTTACTGGAAAAAAGGCATTCTATCTTAGTTCTCACGAGTGACAACGCATCTGCGTTTTGATTCGCAAACGAAGATAAAAGTAGATGTCTATGGGCCACAGCAACCACTTACCATCAGGTGGACTGTGTGCTCCTTTGTCACTCGATCCTATAAAACAAAAACAAAACACATCTCAAGCGAGCTTCTTATTTTTATTAAAACATACTTCGCCGCCGAAGAAGATTAGTCAATTTTTACCACCCGTCCAGTGTAATATCCGTCTACAACATGCAGAAGTGTAAAGCTTGATTGCGAATGTGGTCTCTCTTACATATGACATACAGAAAGATCCATTAAAATCTGCGTGAAAGAACATATAGCTGACGAGAGGCACCAACGCTCTGAGAAGTCTGCAGTCTGTGAGCATGTTCAAGATCGTCCCAGCCATTACATCAGATTTGATAGACCACTGGTTCTCGCAAAATAACACCGATTCCTACCAAGGTTGATACCCGAGGCTATTGAAATTAAAAAACATCCTGATTTCAATAGAGAAGATGGATGGGTGCTTCCATCTCTGTTGTGGCTTCGGAACAGTCCCGATATAATATCCTTTTCCTAAGTATTTCTTACCCTCCCGCCTCCCCCATATACGCACTACTCAAAATGGTGCGCCACCTATCGTCAAGAAAAAGAAGAAGCAAGATGGCTGCGCACGCATAAAACTTGTTCGTTACTGCTCGTTTAAAAATACTCAATAAATAAGTTGTAAGACTATCGTGCAATTGCTCGTGTCCATATACATTCGAAGTGCAGTGTGGTGTCTGTGTATACACGAGAACTTCATCCTAAATATTTAGACTTCACCATAACCACGAGGAGTGCTCCAGTCTTGTGAGTATCCTTGCCTTATCTACCCAGTTCTAAAGCTATTTTCATTTACTTCCTGATTGGGATCATCGGGTTAGCCAGCCCTTGGTCTGGTTGTTCTCTGGTTCCCAAAACCACCCTACGAAACACATTGTGAAAAATTCAAGCCGTAACAATCTCATTTTGTTAATTATAGGATCCCAAATCCTATAATTAACAAAATTAAATCCAAACCCAAGCATACCACTGCAAGACTTCAAGATACTGTAAGTTCATTCTGCGTAGATCGAATCAAAAATTTATATTCAAAAACTGAAGGTAGCCGGCCTAACTGTGATATCAGGACGTCCAACATCTCAGTCCTCCCGTGACCATGGTTGCGGTAGGGAAATCAAATAAGTAAATTAAGCGCGAGAAAATCTGTAAAATACTTTTACTCAATGTATAAGGTATTCTAGTGGGGAAATCGCTGCATTACGTGCTAATTGAGCAACTCATTATTAGTATAAATACCGGGTTCTATTGTAGTTAGATCATTTGTCTTTGAGTTATCGTCAACCAAATAAGTCAATCAGGAAAAAATTGTGAAATATGGAGAAAATCGAGTTCCGTGCTGTTATAAAGTTCCTTAACAAGCGCGGAAAATCTATTCATACTATACTGCAAGAGATATAATCCGATTATGGAGACTCTTTTCCAAGTAAAACTATGTTTTACAAGTGGAATACCCTTTTTAAACAAGGTAGAGAGTCACTTGAAGACGACCCACGGCCAGGAAGGCCGATCGAGGTGACCACTTCGGAAATTATTCAAAAAGTCGAAATATTTATATTAGAAGATGCCCGCCTAAAAAAACAGCTCACAGAAATGGTTGAAGTATCAGATACAACCATTTTCAAAATTCTTCATGCCAATATGGCATGACTAAAATCAGCGCAAGATGGGTGCCTAGAATGTTCACGCCGCCTCAAAAGCAACAGCGCGTGGAGTGTTCTCGTGCATTTTTGGACCACTGTATGCAAAACAAAGATGGAGTGTTGGCTCGAATTGTTACTGGTGACAATACTTGGGTTCATCATTAGGACTCTATGCATATACATAAACACTCACGCCTGTCGCCCAGAGGGGTAGGCAGAGACTATGGACTTCCATTTGGCACTATTCTGACACACCACTCTTGCTTCCTCCACATCTATATACCTACGCATACACGCTCGTTGGTTAGAGGTATTCTTGATTTGGCCCATTTTCAATATATCTCCAATTTTGTCGGACACTTTCGCCTAGGGCGTCCCTTCCCGACTCTGCCGTTCACCTCTGCAACATAAATTTGTCATTTGTCACTCTTTCCTCATTCATTCTTTCTACATGACCAAGCCACCGAAGCATTCTTTTCTTAATCCTGGTCACAACATCATCTTGCAAAGCACACTCTTCTCTTATCACACTATTTCTCACCCTGTCATTTAGATTCAGCCCTAACATACTCCTTAATGACCGCATTTCTACAGCATTTATTCTAATTTCGTGCTTTTTCTGCCACAGACAACTTTCACCATACATTAAAGTAGGGACTAACACAGCATTGTGAATTGCCATACGTGCCTTTTTGGACACATTCTGACTTCTTACAATAGGGTGTAGAGCCCCATTTACTCTATTTCCTGCATTCACTCGTCGTTCTATATCCTTATCATATCTACCATCCCTGTCAAATACACATTCCAAATACACAAACTCGTCTACTGGCACAAAAAAGGCACACCACCACCCAAGAAATTTAAGGTGGCACAATCGGCTAGGAAAATCGTGGCGATAGTATTTTGGGACTCAGAAGCAATCATATTGATTAATTATAAATATAAAGGTGGAGACGGAGATGGAGACCATAACCGGAAATTACTACGCTTCAATCCTAGAACAATTGAAGGAAGCCATAAAGTAGAAAAGAAGGGGAAAATTGACCAAAGGAATCCTTATTCTGCACGACAACGCGCCTGTTCACTGTTGCGATGGCTGCCCTGCCGATGGTGGGCTTCGAAATTTTGCCACACCTACCCTATAATCCTGACCTGGCCCCTAATGATTGTTATCTATTTCCAGACTTAAAAAAAAAGCTTCGTGGCAAAAAGTTTTTAAGTGATGAAGAAGTAAAGGAAGCAGCTTTGGCGTATTTTTTAGACAAAGACAAATCATTTTATGAGGATATATAAAAGTTTTTTGAAAGATCCGAAAAATGTATTAGGGTAGCAGGTGAATATATTGAAAAGGAAAAATAAATTTGGATTTTTATTAACACTTCTTACCCCTCATTCCGCGAATATAAAAGCGCACCCTATATAAAGTCCATTCATTATAAACTAATTGTCAAAAGGTGAATCCATACAATATTAAAAAAAATACACCGATTGTTTTTGATAAAATTTATTCACACAATAACAAGCACGATTAACAATATTAAGCAATATTTTAGGCATACATTATTTTAAATAATTTGTAATAATATCCACTAGACCACATCGTCCCGTGGCTGTCGTAAAAGGCGACAGAGGGAAACTGAAACTGCAGATGGGCATCAGCATCAAAGTAACTGAAATGGCAGCTAATGGATTACATCATTTTCACAATTTCCATCCATTATCTATCCATTACAGCCTATAAGTCCACTTCCGAACATAAACCTCCATAAATTGCATCATAGGGGCGATTACGCCACGCTTGGCTGGCGGGTTGGCAACTGCATTTTTTTGTAATTTTGAGTACTTATTAGGAAGATGTTGCTGCCCATTTCCTGTTCCAGTGTCACTATATCTCTTACGACACCTACGGGACGATACGGGGTAGTTGATATTACTACACGGTTACTGCCTTCTAATAATAAGTTAATATAATAAAAAACTGCGGTTGCCAGCCCGCCTGAAAACTATGGGCAAGAACTATATTTAGAAGTAGAATATAATAGAATGTAATTATGATAATGATAAAGAAAAACTTATTTCAAGTGCAACACTCTGACATTAATAACTATTGATTTTACGTTTCAAGATTGATGTTTTAAATGTTAATTTCTAAATTTTCGTTAGATGCGTTAAAATTATACAACTATTGTCATCTAGAGATAAAATATCAACCCATTATACATTTATAAAAACGTGCATTTCTTTATATAATAATAAGTGTGATATGCGGGTACACAGTCCTGCTAATGGTTAGTGGATGCTGCAGCACATAAACATCTATGATATCGTCAAGTAAAAATCAAACTACCATCTGTATTTTAAGTTTTCATTGCCACCCCGGAGGAGTAAGCTGGAATATCTTGCTACCATTAAAAAGGGTCTCCGGTTCTCTCCACTCACCATACGGAACACAGCATTATTCTGCTGTTTCAGGCTGGTATTCCGTGCATGGTTCTGCTCCGGTCGGTCCGCCTCATTCGTACTACAGCCACTAGATAGCTGTAGCGTGACTCTACCACAAAAAAAAAACTTACGAAGTGATGATAACCTATTGGTTATTAAGGGTGCGGTGCAATACCTGAAGATCGTGTGTTCAAATCTGCCATTCGACTTCTGTCTCGTGTACTACTTTTAGCGTGTGCTTTTTAGGCTTACTTGGAACGGATGTGTTATTATTAAAATTACTAGAATAATAGTTTTAAAAAAGTGAAGATACGTCTCATTACTTTATATTAATATTTGTGGTGGTTCTTATCCCCATACAAAAAGAAATAAATTGTCTTCTTTAACTGTGACTCTTGAAATTATTTACATTCCACTATGATATGATACTGTTTAATGAAGACTATAAATGCAACGTAGGCACTTATTACCTGAAAGTGAAAATTTTGTTTTAGATAGTTATCAAAATAAGGGTATTTTGGGTATGAAGTCGATCTTAACTTTTTAAGTGGAGGCAGTAAAATACTTAATTAATATATTTCGTATATACTTAATTAATAATCGGCTGTAATTGCATTTGAAAGAGTTTGATTAAATATTACTTTAAAAGTTCAGAAAATAGAGATAATTTTCACACAATATAATTAAACAAATACATTTTATTAATTTTTAAAACTATAAATTTTTTATAGAATATGGGTGACAAACGAGCACATGAGGACTAGGATAGATATTCTCGTATCCAGTAAAAATGGTCTCCCTTAAGCTGCTGTTTTACGCTGGTATTCTGTGGAAGCGTGGTCCTTTCCCGGTCGAGCTGATCCATTCGTGCTACAACTATAGTATACCTGCATTATGGCTCTACCACGATAAGACTTTTACTTTAAAAATGAGCGGGGAAAAAAACGGCATACTGGCAGCATTCCATGTTATGCCACTGTTGAAAAGACTTTTCCACAAATACCCAGTATTTTACACAAGGTATAAATATGAGATGGTTCAACCATCATCGCCGGTCATGAGATCATTTTGCTCTCCTACAAGGGCGACTCTCACTATGACATTCAGAGAAATACAAGAGGTGATAGATTCCCTTAAGCCATCACAACATGGCGAAAATTATATAATGAAAAATTTTATCGTAGAGCCAGTTTACGTAGCACGCACTCAGACCTGGATAAATATATGCTGGTTGTACAAACACTTGCTCCGTGCGGAATTAGAACTCGCGGTCCTGCAGTACCGCGACCAAACACTATTCCCCTGGCCCACGGAAAATCTATTATAACGTAAAAATCTGTATTATTTAATAAAGTAATATTTAAAATTTTATAATATAATTAACGTGGTATTGTTGCGCTACAGCTATATTATGGGTGCAGCACGAATGGGGTAGCTTGACCGGGCCAGGACCACACTCTTATTTAAAACCAGCGTAATATAGCAGCTTTGTCCATATTTCATATGGTGAGTGTAGACTCTATTAACTGGTAAAGAGGCATTCTATTTTAGTCTCCAGGGGGGACAAAGCACCTACATTTTAATTTTAATTGAAGATACGTGTAAGTGCCTATAGGTCACAACATTTACTATCGGATCGACTGTGTGCTCGTTCGTCGCCCTTATTTTATATTTAATAAATATGTGAAAATATAATAAAAAAAATTATAAGCAAAAGAACGAAAACGATGGAAGAAGAGAGGCTTTTGGCGCAACCGTGGGACGTTTACAGGCTCCACGTCTCGAGATGCCCCGCACCGTTTTCGCCGATCCCGTTGAGGGTCTGTGTATTTCACGTTTGGTGTAAACGATATGGTTGTATCGGTATCTATTTTACCAATAGAAACCAATAACTGATTTTTGCCAGGCCTGTGATTCGAAACCGATACAAAATGATCAGCAGTGCGCGTATATAATAATAATAAAATATAACATATTAAGGAATTTACCGTAGCAATCAGAAGTCTGTGAAGTGTATATATACCTAGCAGCGAAAAGGCGGTCTTGCAGAGGGTGACTTGCATATGGAATATTTCTAACTCAAACATTACTGGACACCCAATCGGTGTCAGGTGGAAAGTCACTTTATTCAACAAAACGTTGGTTTCTTCCATCTGTATTAAATATTACAACATACTTTAAAATTAGCAAGAAGCAACATCAATTATTCTTTTGCAAGGCGGAAAACACGCAATATTCTATGGAACTCTGTGGAAGTAATTGCTTTGCCGGCCCCAGGGTGCAGCATGTACGAACTGTTATGAACCGACGTACAAGTTAGCAGTTGCTATTATAAGCATTATGTAAAGTATATAAAAGTGATTTTTCATTTATTTTAACAGTCATACTCTAACTTTGTCCGGCACACAACTTTCTTATAATTTATAATATTTATAATTAGTTTTGCAGCAGTAAAAGTGTATTTATTTAAAAAGAAACAAGGTCAGCCTTCCTAACAATGTTGGTGTCAGAATTGGGATGTCCTGGGAAAACAGTAAAAGTACTGGGACTTATAGTTGTTAGGTGCGACGCCATACAGAATTCCCGTCTCACACTTATTTTTGGCTGTGTGAAGCTCACCGTTCATAACCGCGGTCCTTAGGTACATGTGCCTAAGCCCGCACAGTTACACTTGTGGTCGACGATAAGACTCCGCTACTAAGCGCGTGCCCGCACTGCATCATCAAGACTCTCCTGCTGCTTCATCCTGGTCGACGTTAAGCCTCCACTTTCGAGTGTGAGCCCGCATCACAACCCCTGCACTATCGGATCACCGGGCAGTTTGACTCGCCACCACCATCAGACCTTGCATCATTTTCAATTTGTTCAAAAAGAAATTGCACAAATGGTTCAATGAAAGTAATTTCTATAGTGTGAAACAATTCTTGGAAAAAAAAGTTAGTTTAAGTATTGGATAATATTTATTTAAAAAATTTAATTTAATTATTGTTATAGTAATATTACAATATATCTTTGATTTGCTATGCGACTTTTACTAGGTATTATAATTGACATTTAACTAATTATTTTAATATTATTTCTCTATTTGTTAACTAAATCAGGTGACTAATGTATTTCAAATAGTTAAGGATAATTTTACATTATTTAGAAATATTTGCATTCTATGTAAAATAAGAAAAACATGAGCGTTCGATTTTTACATGTCAACAACACCTATACCATGTTTTACACAAATAAAGATTATTATTATTATTAAATAACTTATCTGGAGCAATTAAAAGGCATATGAATTCTCAAAAATACATGAATGCGGTAATTTCGTTTTGTAATTTTTGAAAAATTTGTATTGAATCATCTTTGTCGCGCCAGTTATCCGAGGAAATTACAAAAACCCAACATGCGTGTTGATCACAACCATAGTGTTTTTCAAAGATTAGTCGATATTGTTTGCAATTTAGCACAACAAGAACTACTTTTTGGAGGTTATAATGAGTCGGAAACTTCATTTAATAGAGACAATTTTTTAGAACTTGTATCGCTTCTTTCGAAGTACGATGTCGTGTTAGAAAAGCATATCGTCAACTAAATACGCTAAATTGCTAACTCCCAAGCGTACTGCTTTTGAGGAATAATAAAAAACTGATTTAAAAATTAAATACTGAAGTAAGTGCAATATACAAAGTCTAGTATAAATTATTTATAATAGTAATAAAGTTGAATGCAGTGGAGATGCGATCTCTTCGTAAAATGTGCGGCGTTACCATGGCCGACCGAAAGCGAAACGAAGAGATTCGCAATATGGCAGGTTTGAAAGATGACCTTATCACAAAAATTGATAAGGGCGTGCTTCGGTGGTTTGGGTACGTTGAGCGAATGAGTGAAGACCGAATGGTGAAGAAAATATATAGCGCGAAAGTTAATATTAAAAGGTGTCGAGGTAGACCGAGACTAACTTTCGAAGACCATGTGAGCAAATTGCTCGAAAAGGGTAGGGTCAAGAGTACTCGGATACCTAGACGTGCATGCATGAAGAAGATAATGAATCTGAAAGAAGCGAAAGAGGTTTGTAAGGATCGTGACACTTGGCGATCTGTTCTCCCTGGCTACCCCGTCAGGGATTGTGCGTGAAGATAAGTAAGTAAGTAAGTAAGTAAGTAAGTAAGTAGTATGGTAAAATTGTATTTGTTTCTTATTATGATATCAACATTTTTGCATTTATTTCAATTTAAAAACTCTTTACGGCCTAAAATTGGAGTTAGCATATTTTACAATTGTAAATATATTTTTATGACGATTAGTTTGGGAGTTATCAGGTTATAATAATTAAAGTAGTCTTATTGAAAACAAAGTAAAAAATAATATAGCTGTTAATATCGAAACAAATTCACAAAAATAAATTGAACATTACTATCACCAACAATTACAAATAAAAACAAGACGGCTCCGTGGCGCAGTGGCTTAGCAATGAGTGCTGCGCTGGGGGGCGCGGGTTCGAATCCCGCACGGAACAAGTATTTGTATGGCCTACAAATGATTGTTCCGGGTCTGGATGTTTGTCCTTGTGAAATTTGTGTTTGTAAACTGCCTCCACGATACAGAAGAAAATCCTAGTGTGGGGGTAAAGTTTCTTTTGAAAAAAAAATTACGACTTTTACTCATGTGGTAAATCGTTGTAAATTTCTCTGAAATCGGTTGGCAGGACTTCTTTAATTTGCTGAAGGTCGTTGTATTTTCGAGCTGTAATTTTCAGTCTGGTTTGGTGCAAATTTTGTATTTCTCCAAAACTTTTTACTTAAAAAGTTCCTTTCCTTTGGGGCAGCAGCGTCCATGGCTCCTCATACCGCAATTTATACGAAATTTCTCCCGATGGAGAATACATGAGTGCGCGAATATCGGTCACTTTAGGGTCTCCCGCTGATCGTCCAGGGCGAATGTTTTTGTAGCTTGAAATATTACGGAAATCTTTGAAAAAAGTATGTTCCAAATACTTGACCTCAAATGGATTATTGCGCGCAGTCTCAATAATTTAACATAGCCCACCGGAACATATATGATTATATTACCCATTCTCCGTTCTATCAAAGAATGCATAGCATCCACTTCCATTTGTGTATGGCCAACTTCTAAATATTTCTGTTCCATAGTTATTTTGTTATTCACTGTCATATTTAAAAGCGCATTTGACAAAGTCACATTGCGATTTTGATAACCACAGCCATCAGAGTAAATAATAATATGTATATGTAGGAAGTATAGTAGGTATAGTACAGAGACTGATTTTGTAGTTAGGAATAATAATTAATTCGTTTACACGAATTAATTATCCAACGAGTCGAGGATAAACTAGTAACGGAATACGACAAGCGCACCGTTCTACGTCAGAGCCAAGACTGCCTTAACGGCGGCCGCTTAGTCCGTTTTATACAAGCAAGACGGGCGGCAACGCAGGTGCAATGCCGCAGGTGTGCGGTACACGTGTCGTTTACAAGAATTCTGCCTAGCTAGACCGACGCCACCGCATCTACAACGGTGCAGGCGCCGTCACGGCCATACTGACATGCGTGCGTCCTCGCACGCGCTCCATCACAATTTTAGTTAACTGTAATCTGTAAAACATCGTTCGATTATCCTGACAAAACAGCGTCTGGTCCGGTCTATACTGACCCTTCAGACTCGGGTGATAATCAGTTTTGTTCCGGCAGTAAGCTCTACAAAACTTTTATCACCTTTATGCTGGATCGGAATGATTAGTCTGTAGCTTTTTCTATTTTCTCTTTTTTTTTTTCAAGTACTGTTTTCGCTAGTCCGGAATCACTATTCCCTATAGCTATATCACTGGACCGGCACAAAGCCCTGCAATGATCGTAAGAACTATTCTTTTTCTTAATCTCTTTTTTTCAGTACTATTTATGCTAGTCCGGAATCACTATTCCCTGTAGCTATATCATTGGACCGGCAAACGCCCTGCAATGATAGTAAGAACCACATTTTTTTTCTTACTCTTTTTTTTCAATTCAGTATAGAACAGTTACAGACCAACCATACCGCAAACATGTCCCCGTCACAATCACACAAAAGTGTATCGTGAGGGACGTAGTGACACGGTAACACCTAAGTATGTAAACCAACAGCAACTCGACACATATCCCAGTGCAGCACAGACCAGCCTCCCTGCAACTTCATGTTCCTTTCCTGCACTAAAATAATTACTTCGCTAGAGTGTTGCAACGTCTCTAGTATTTTCTAGATGCACAGACACGGCTACCTCTGACTGTCGCACGTCCTCGTGCGGTTGACAGTGAACAGCATATTGTCTATCAGTTATCATCACCTGCTAACAGATATTAACTCTTGTTAAATATTACAACGGTCGACCATTCCAGACTTTTAAGTCATGGACGCGCCGATATGGCTACCTCCAGGCAAACGCACTCCAACTTTCCGTTCTGCTGCTTTCGTGCCACATTCGCGCTAGCGAGCCGTCGCACCGTACTGGCGCTAGCAAATCGTCGTACTGCTTTGCAAAATTAAAAGAAATCGAGATAAATGTATTGCGAACCGTTGAATTCCGAGCTTCCAAAATTCATCATATATTCTCTTAACAAACGGCGACGGTATGACATTTGAAAACATTGCAAAAAACGGTAACTATGTGTAGAGACGGATACCATCACATAATTCAAAGGGAAGAAGGCAACTACGCAAAATCTACGAAAGCCGACAAAGCCTCAGACGTTCATTTACAGCACCAAAGGACCATGTGTTCGGCGGCCGCTTGAATTGCCTTGCCGTAAGATCTGCCGATAAGTTACAGACTGTAGCGGTGTAGGCTCAATCTTACTAGCGCTCGGCCGTACCTGACCATGTTCGATTAGCCGTCACAACATCTTCCTCATTGATCATTGTTGTAGAGACTTCTACGAATCTCTCGACATCAAACCCCAATCTTGACGACCACACAGTATTCGGAGCAAACTGCAACACTGATCAACACATTAGAACACAAAAAATGTCACTTATTATTTTCAATTCCTAGCATGTTAAAGTTAATCCTTTATTTTGGTACATCGCTTAAACGTTTTGAATTTCAAAATATAACAGATGATAATCATGTTTCGCAGGAACTATCAAATTGAACAAAACTTGAACAAGTTAATTTTTCATTCCATGCAAACGATGACTCGTCTAGAAAGCCTCCGACATTTTTTTCATTTGTTAACATATTTAGGTACGTCAGAAATAATGAAAATACTCGAGGGTACTTTTAATACATATCGAACAAAAGGATTTATCTTTTGGCTTAAATAATTTCACTTTATCTTTTCTCTACACTTTAATGATACGACAATATCGTAAGTAGGACAGCAAATTTCATTACGGTATTTAACATAAAAATAGAATCATCAATGCAGAATGCATTATAGTCTTTCACAAATGTAATAATCCTCCTACTATTCGAAGATTGTATGTGGGCAAAAATGGGGACTTTATCCCACTTCTGATGTAGGTAGTATAGTGGGATAAAGTACAGAGACTGATTTTGTAGTTAGGAATAATAATTAATTCGTTTACACGAATTAATTATCCAACGAGTCGAGGATAAACTAGTAACGGAATACGACAAGCGCACCGTTCCACGTCAGAGCCAAGACTGCCTTAACGGCGGCCGCTTAGTCCGTTTTATACAAGCAAGACGGGCGGCTACGCAGGTGCAATGCCGCAGGTGTGCGGTACACGTGTCGTTTACAAGAATTCTGCCTAGCTAGACCGACGCCACCGCATCTACAACGGTGCAGGTGCCGTCATATATTTGTTTTGTTTTCCACTTTAGATAAAATATTTTCCTCAATGAAATATGTCCAAATAGAAGCAAACTTATCTGCATTAAGCCCACCTTCCGTTTCGTTCCATATAAAACAATAGCCATCTTTGGTTATATTATTATAAAAACACAGATTATGCACTTGAAGTTTAGTTTTGTAGTACATATATAATGTGCTGACATTTGACTTAGGTGCCATTAAAACTGCTTGAATATCTTACTATAATACATAGTTTTGCAAACTCTTACATAACTACCATCAGATGTTTATAAATTATACTTGAATGATAGTGCTCGTCGAGAATTATCAGACACTTTTTGATCCCTTTGACGTTTTGTTGGAACTGAATGAACAGTATCATTAACAAATATTTTCTTCTCCCCCATGTATATGTTTTCCAATATTGGTGGAATATTTTCATTATTTCATCATCTCTTACAATGGCACACTTAATTATGCCTGATTTTTTGGTACATTTTCATCTGACTTTTAAACACTTTGGTTCTCTTAAACTTTCATAGACCCATTTCGAATTTATTTTTATTTTGCCATAACATTGAGAACCCTTTTCGCGCTACTTTTTATTTTTTTCTGCAAACCAAATTTTTATTTACTTGAGATCGTCTTTTTCTGAATTTACTCTTCTTAGGCAAGGCAGTATCACTATCGTTTTCTGAACTTGATGAGTATGGAACTAATTTAGGATGGCCTAAATTATCACTAAAATTGAATATTAAATCACAGTTTTCTATATAAGTATTATTAAAAATTTCGGGCATCGGTGAATCGTAAACCATAACATTATCATTAATTTCTAAAGAATTGATATTGCCAATTATGTTTGCTTTTATACTAGGTGCGTCAAATATAGTAAAAAAATCAGGAACATCAACTATTTCAATCTGTGCATTTTCTACTAGGGAGTAATGTTCAATGTTATCTTCCAGCGGTAAATTTAAACTAGATTCAGTAGGGTAGTCTATCATATTGATAACATTGTTTAATGTGTTAGTGTATGTATTATCCTGATGAACATCAAAATAATTATTGTGAATAGGATTATTTCCCTTATTAAGCAATAATTCTTATCGCGTAGTAAGAAAATCGCTCTGTTGTTCCTTATTAAGAGTTAAACTGACAAGTTTAATTGCTCTATTTGAAGCCATCTGTAGATTAAACAAAAGCAAAATAAGCCGTCACACCAAGCAAAGCACATAAATGTTTTTTTTTAAATACTAGTAATGCTATTAAACATTACTAATATTTCCTTTAACCACTTCTGGTAAGCTTAAAATGTTTGTGCTAGAAGTGGTTCACGACAATAGTCGAATGGCAGATTTGAACCCACGACCTTTCGAGTTGGCGATCCGCGCTCTGCCATTAGGCTACTGACGCTTCAATTGAATAATTGAAGCCACAAAAATAAGTAGTTAAATATTATATCGTTACTACTGCGCTGTCGAACACCATTACAAAACCAAGCACATTAAAGAACCTTCACCAGGTTCTTTAATTTTAAAATAAAGTGTTAAAATTCCAAAATAAAGTTATAAAACTAGTACGTAAAACATAAAAATATCCAACTCCTAAACAATAAATGAAAAAGCAAGCAATAACTCCCTTATCATGCAAGTTTACATTTCGTTTGTGCTTTCGTATCAATTATGCTTAGATATATGTTTCGAAATAATAAATACATTATAGAATAGTACTTACATTTTACATAAAATACTAGTTCCGTGCCAAGTTGCAAAAAACCTTATGTTTTAGAATAAAACTCTCGGGAACCCCCATAGTACTGCGTTCGCAACTAGAAGATGGCGTCGAATGGTGGGAATTAACATTATTTGAGTTGGAGTGCCCTCCACATGCGTGGAGTTAGCATAAAAGATTGCAGCGCGAAATCTATAACCTGGGTTTAGTTTACGTAGTTAGCATGTTTGACGATTATGCGTTATTTTTTTCTCTTTCGTTAGATACTAAATAGTCAATTTAGCCAAAAATGGAGTTAGCAGCTTAGAATTTTTAGCCGAGGATATGCAAAATCAACAAAGCGACAAACGGGCGAGTTATTTATCTAGTACAACTCAAAATGACATTACTTATTCTGTCGCTGATGTAATGAAAACTCGCTTCATGTACGAAGGAAAATTGTCAAAATTCGTTTCAATTATTATTTCCTTATATCCACTGTTTTTCTTGGCATCACTCTCGACGCAAAGCTTCAGTGGGGCCCCCATATGTCCAAACTAGCAAGCAGACTAAGTTCTGCAGCCTATGCTGTAAAAAAGATTAGAGCTCTCACTAGTGTCGAGACAACTAGATTAGTTTATTTCAGTTATTTCCATAGCATAATGTCTTATGGGATTTTGCTATGGGGAAATGCGGCTGATTCAGAAACTATTTTTGTTTTACAGAAGAGAGCCATTAGAGCTATTTACAACCTAAAACCGAGAGAGTCTCTTAAAGATAAATTTAAATAAATAAATATACTAACTTTGACCTCTCAGTTTATTTACGAAAATTTAATGTATGTTCACAAAAACAAAGGTAGTTTTAGTAAAAAAAGTTATGTACATTCTGTAAACACTAGGAACAAACACAAGCTAGTGATACCAGTTTCTCGACTCCACAGAGTCAGTAATTCATTCATGGGGCAATGTATACGCTATTACAACAGGGTCCCGGAAAGTGTACAGGCTCTCTCTATTACCAAGTTTAAATATTTTGTTAAGTTGAAACTATATAAAAGGATTATTATAGTATAAATGAATACGTGGTTGATAATAACCCCTGAGAATGAAGTGGTCGCTTCCAAGCTGTTTCTATAATAAATTTTGTATCTACAAATCATTAATGTAAAATATGCTTTAAAAAAAGTCCCGCTAGGTTTCTTGCTTGTTCTTCCCACGACAGAGGGTTTTTTTTCGAACCAGTGGTAAAGTAAAAAATGACTTTCAATAAGAATTACACATGTGATCTATATTGAATAAAAAATTATTCTTATCTATTCTATTTTATTGATGAAACACCCGATGTAAGTCACAGAGAGCAATTGTGTCTGATTCTCCGATATTCGGGACCGTTTTTTGGGGTATGTAGATGTGTCTGAAAGTCGCAGCAGACACACTTTGTAATATCATATTGTAATTGTTAAACAAACATGACTGCACTACAAAACTAGTTGTACAAAGCTATGACGGTGCAAGTGTCATGTCCGGTGTCAGAAATGGAGTGCAACAAAAAGTTAAAAATGTTTGTCCCCAAGGCATATATATTTGGTGTAATGCACACATTTTGGCATTAATTTCATTTAAATCTTGGAACAGGATTGGGGGGGGGGGGGGGGGGGGAAGTCAACACTTTTTGCAGACCTTCAGGCTTTATTTAATTTTTTAATAACAGCTCAAAACGGTCGTTTTTTATGATGTTCATTGCAACAAAAAATTGCCTAATGCCCCCGCAACTCGTTGGACGTATACGTCACGAATTGTGAATACAGTATTCGAACAAAATGATAATCTGATTAATTTGTTTTCGAATATGTGCGACAATCCGCAGAACTGGGACGGCGATAGGATCTTAGCCGCCGAGAATTTGAAAACAATGAATTTGAACAAAATGAATTTGCGTTCATTTAATTTCAATTTTTTTTCAGTATTCCACCGGGTATTTGAAAAAAACCGACTACTTATGTGGTTTAAGAAATTTATTTCTCATAAGAATAAAACATTCATTTGTCTGAGAAATACAAGATTGACTTAAAATAGATACGTATGTTTACATCTGAACAAATGCTGGAGTGACATTATTTTATTATTGAGTGATCAGTGATCACTATTGTAAGAACATTGACAATTACATTTCAAATTCAGATTAACATAAAATAAAAATAAAAATGTAGAAATGTGGGTAAGTTGAAAACAATTACATCGACAAATTCAAAACATTGCACATTTTGTAATATTGTTAAACATTGAGTATAGCAAACGACTATGGTCTTATTACATGTCAAAAAATCGAGGCACATCTATTACTATGATAAATTTCTATCTATCTAGCATATAAAGTCGTTAATGTATACGTGGAATATTAAGATTTATTTTGTTGCGCATTCAATTTTAGACGATCTTATTTAAAATTAGATTATACTGCATCTAAAACTTACTTATTGAATACGTTAATTTAAGTATTATTACGTTGCTTACATAGTATGATATAATATTATTTAGGTATTTAGATTATTTTCATATTGTATTTAAAATCATTAATTTATTAGAAATACTAAATTTGAAATTATTATAATATGTTTTATTATTAATTTTTTTTAGAAAAGAAATTATTAAATGACATTATATTAAATTATTACTATTAGATTTGATTACATTATTAATATATTGTAGTAAGCTTTTTTTATTGGATCTATAATTATTTGTGAAACTTATTGAATGTGTAAAGTTAAATATTAATAAATATTTTGCACAGTTTCAGATAATCATAATTAACTAGATTTTGTTGAAATTAAATACATTAAATTACCCTGAATATTATGATATTAGATTATATTATTAATGTATTGTGCAAAAGTTTGTATTTTTTTAAATTATTTAAATATATTTATGTAACTGTTTTTAAGATATGGTATTTCAATTTCTTCTTGAATAATGATAAGGATTGGATTTCTTTTATATCGTTTGGTAGCTTATTATATAGTTGAGCCCCTTCATATTTGATGTTTTTCCTTCCGTAATTAGTACGTGGTGCCTGTAAACATATATTGTTGGCACTTCTCATTAAATGTCTTTGAATTTGGGCCTTTTTTGTGAATGTTATTTGTGTATGCATACTTTTTTTCAGGATTTTTCTTATTAGAATACATGTATTGTATTTGTACATTTGCGCTAATGTCATTAGGCCAGTTTTACTATATATTATGTTTGTCGGTGTTAGATAGTTGAAGTGGAATAACAGTTTAATTATTTTATTTTGGGATATTTGCAATTGTTTTAAATTTGTTCTGGCAGCTGAGCCCCAGAGCTCTATTAGATAGCATAGGTGAGATTTGATCAAGGAGTTATATATAGTATAGCAGACAGATTTTGGAAAACAACGAACAGTATGCCGAAGCCTACCCATAAGGGCAGAAAGTTTTGATTGGATTTTCTCTATGTGAGGCTTCCAAGTAATTTGTCTGTCAAGAATAAGTCCGAGATATGTTTCAGATTCTACTCTTGAAAGCGGTTCACTATTGATGTATAGCATTGGGCATTCAGAAATTTTCTTATTCTTGGCGCTAAAAATCATATAATTGGTCTTGGATACGTTTATAGGTTGTACTGAAACCATGTAGTTAACAAATTTAGGTCGTTCTGAGCTTTTTTAAATATTGTTTGTATATTATCACCAAAGTAAAAGAGACTAGTATCGTCAGCGTATAATGTCACATCGCCAGCTAAACCTATTTCGTGAATATTGTTTATGTAGATGATAAATAGAAGGGGCCCAAGAATAGAGCCTTGTGGTACCCCGTAAGTGATAAGTTGAGGTGTACTGTGAGTATTGAGAATTTTAACAATCTGGTGTCTATCAGAGAGGTAAGACTGAAGCATACTGAGCGCAGTTCCTTTGATACCGATATTAAATAATTTGTTTAGAAGTAATTTATGGCTTATTGTATCAAAAGCTTTTTTCAAATCGATAAAAACTCCAAGAGCTATTTTCTTTTTATCTATATTGCTTTTTAGATTGGTAACTAAGTCTATACAGGCCGAAAGAGTGTTTGATTTGGATCGAGAGCCGTATTGTTTGGTATTAATGAAGTCAATCGATGTTAGATAGTTATCCAAGCGATTGTATAGAACTTTTTCAAACACTTTTGAGAGTACTGGAAGTATTGAGATGGGGCGATAGTTTCCTGGATCTGTTTTGCTACCTGATTTAAATATTGCGCTAACTTTCGCCAATTTTAAGGAATCAGGAAAGTAACCCCTTTCTAAGCAATTATTTATACAGCATGTTAATTTTTCTAATATAAGAGGTTTTATAGATTTTAAGGCTTTACATGTTAAACCATCAAGACTAGTACTTGTATTTGAGTTTAAATTATCTATGATTTTGTTGACTTCATCTGTTGTAGTAGGGGTATAATGTGTAAGTTCCTTAGTTTTGATATCTATTTGCTTGTTATATAAATTAGTGTAGGTGAAATTATCGTGATACTTATGTGGGATTTTACTGGCAAGAGTGGAGCCTATCTGAGAGAAGAAAGTATTAAAGTGATCACATATATCAGTTAGTTCAGTGATAGGACCTAAATGTGTTTCGAGTTTCGACGGAGCGCTGCTAAGTTTTGGTTTATTAGAACATAAGGAGTTAATGAGATTCCACATCTTGAGAGGCTTTTTGTCACAATTTTTAAACGCCTTGTGATAATATTCACTTTTTGCAGTTTGAATCTTTTTCTTTACATTGATTTTCACTGATAAAAGATGTTGTTCGTCGACTTGATTTGGTGATGTCTTCAAGTAAGAACAACATAATCGGTTCCTATTATCGATAGCCGCTAAAATATCATTATTTATCCAGTCTGATCGTGGTGCGTTTTGAATTTTTGTTTTCATGATCTTGCTACGTTTGAGAGCTTCAAAAAGTTTTTTACATAGTTCTTCAAATTTCGGTTCATAACAATCGGATAGGCATTTCTTGACAGTTTCGTTTAATTTATTGTAATCAATGGCTTCATACGCAGTCTTTTTAGGCTTCTCTGGTTTATATTTGTGAATCTCTAGGTAAATGTGTTTGTGGTCGGACATGGCTGACTCGACAATAGCAAGATGAAAATTATGGTCTTGCAGGTTTGTACTAACATGGTCTAGAATGGTTTTTGAATTGGGTGTTTCACGCGTGCAGTATTTATGGTCTATTTTGTTAATTAAGCTATACCCATTTTCTTGTAGCATTCGTTTGTATTTGACAGTTGTTTGGTTATTGTTTAGTAAGTTAAAGTTGTAGTCCCCAAACACAACTGCTCGTTTCCGTTTCAGTAACTGTTGCGAATAGGTTCCTAGGAAGTCAGTGTTGTTTGTTCTTTCGGGTTTATAGATAGCGCCAATATCAATAGAAAATCTGTTTAAATGAACCCATAAGTAGTGGTTGTCGTTTTCACAAAGGCCTTCTATGTGGTTGTGGGTTAGACTATTGTGCACGTATATGGACACACCTCCTCCTCTTCCTGTTGTTCTAAAGTTGTAGTAGTGTGTATAACTTTGTAAAGTTAGGCTTTCTGCTTCCGATTCACATTTTATCCAGGTTTCAGCCAATATTATTACGTGTATTGTTCGAGGTATGGAATGTATTATGCATTTGAGTTCATCTAATTTTCCTGGTTTAACAATGCTTCGTACATTTGCATATAGGCATTTAAGCGATTTCCCATCATTAATGATATTGGTATGCGTGTTTGTTAGTTGGTATGTGATATTGCTACATGTTAAGTTGCTGTCATTGTCTCTTATGCAGGTAGGTTTTTTGGATAATCTTGGACTATTTGCGGAACGCCTCGAATGAACTTAATTGTGAGACCCCGCTCTCCTGCGTCTATACGGCGTTTCAACTCAGCTCGTCTATCGTCCATAAGTTTCTTCTGTAGAGGCGTCTGATCGGAATAGCATTTTATGTTAGTTTCCACATTGTATATATTGGATTTGTTACGTAATATTAATTTAGCTGTGTCAACTGAGGAAAAACAAACTTTTATGGGTCGAGATTTGTCACAGCTATATTTTCCTAACCTCATTACTTTTATAGGCTCAGGGCAGTCAGGATATGCAAGTTTCGTTATTCTTTGTACTTCTTTTTTATCGTGGTCCAATCTCACCAACAAATCTTTGGAATTGATTTCAACGATTCCACTTAGAATTACGTTCTTTTCTCTCCGATAACGTTCTTGGATTTCATTGATCATTTTTTCGTATGATGTAAGGTTTGAGGGTACCTCGGTGAAACTCGAAGTAAGGCCATCAGAATTTGGTTCTTCGATTGCTGCTTTTAGGTTTCCAAGGTCACATTTGATGTTTTCGATTTTCTGCTCTACGGCTGTTTTAAACTTCTCTATATTTACCAGTTCTTGATTAAGTTTATTTTGTTCTGTTACTAATTGCGTAGTGGTAGATCTAAGTTGGGCGATCTGGTCTGTTACTAACGATACCTCCTGAGATATTTTATCTAATTTATCAGATTGAACTTTGGACATTGTAGACAGCATCGCCATTATTTTATTTTCAAACTTGTCAAACTTTTGAGACAGATCATCATCAGGTTGTTTTCTTTTTCTTAAGGTTACCTGTTTTGTCTCTGTGTGAGATAATGTTAATTGCCGCAAATCAGGTTGGGATTCACTGCGAGATGTATTTGCCTCATTTCTATTGCTATCAGTATCCTTAATAGGTCGCTCAGTTGGTGAACGCTGTACGGACATGTTAATAAGTTAATAGATGGTATGCGTACCTGCGCTGACGGTGTCAATATAGGTTGGTAGCGTGGGCTGAATGAGATGAATTATTTTTTGAGTCGCAGCCCGTTTCTTTTACTCGAGGGGGTGAAGGGGACACTCGTTCAGGTTTGAATTTCTTCTTCAAGACGATTATGTCGTTTGACGCACTTAGTAACGCATTCAACAGTATACACTAGCTTACTATAGATTAGATGCAGTTTACTTTGACTAATCAGTTTAAATATTCAATAATTTAGTGACGAAATTACAGACACGTCCGCTCCGAGCACTTGTCGCAGCGCAACTCATATAATACAACTTATATATACAACAACTTATATAATATTTTACAAATAAATATCAAGTTGATGTCAGATATTGCAGTAATTAGTTCTGAATTTCAGTCCGATTTTGATCACATTTATCAAAACACATTGCAAAATAACTCTGCTCCTCGTTTGATATGCAATGTGCGCTGTTCAGAAATTAATGGCCGATATTCTGAAATTTTCAAATTAAAATTTTTCAGTTCAGGTTTTCCTTTAGAGGCATTAGATTCATTATTTCAAAATTACGCAAACCATTTTGATGAACGAACATTGAAAAACCAATTGATTTCATTGTTTTCCTCCAATGAATTAAAAGACCACAATGTTTTCGATCTCATTGACTTTATAAACGAAAATAGTCTTAAAGAGGCCCTTTCCCCAGCTTTTAAAGTTAGCTTATGTTGTCGTAACTATTCCGGTCACAAGTTCCTCCGTGAAATGTGCTTTCTTATCTCTGAAGCGCATCCATACTTATTTGAGAAATACACAAGGTCAAGAGCGTCTTTTAAACTTATCAATTATCACAATTTAAAAACAGTTATTGGTACCATTAAAACGTTCACCAACATTTTACGCGGACGTAATCAAATCTTTCCTTAAGAAAGAGAGACGATTAGATTTAGAATATAAATAATTTGTTTTATTTTTTAATTTTGTACATATTTTCTTTGTATTTCAGAACATATTTTCATGCTTTTCTTTTGTTCATGTATTGTATTGTATGTGCATATCTTTTTCTTTCACTCAAGCAAACCCAAATGGATTTTTTTTCAAAACCACCGAAAGTATGCAATTGCTGATATGTCATACAATCTATCTAGCAGTAGTATGCCTTCTGTGTGCTTTGTTAAACACGTCTTCGACAGCACTGAGTATGAAACTAAAGAGTGGAGACAGATCATCTTTGTCGCCCTGAATTTAGTTGTTTGATTGTGCAATGGATTGCTTAGGTTATATATTGTCTATTGCGCAGCCAAAAGTGCGAACTACGGCGTGACTCAGAAATGTCAGCCGAACTGTTATTAAGTGTCGTTCCTCTGTTACTCGTAATCCTACTAGTTGTCTCTACTGGAAGGGCCAATTGTAGCTCAATAAATATTTATCACAATATAACAAAAGAAAGCTCCCCACATGTTTATCAGTAAATACATAAACTATCCGAATATAATTGCATAATTATTAACAGTCGTAACCAAATAAAAATTGTACAACGTATATGATTAAGTTAGTCAGCTGATATCGGTGCAATACGAAGCATTTTACGCCAAACTGATATTCGAAGAAGCTGTATATGATCTAGCAACAAACCAACGTTTAGTTGTATTGTTGCGAGGAGTTGTTAAAAAGAGCACCTTATAAGGCAATCTATGAGGCAAAGCTATGTTTAGCAATTGAATTTTGATGAACTGTAATGATTATGATGCTAATAATGATAAGTAAGAATAAGCTTACACCTTTCTAAAAGGCCGGCAACGCATCTGCAATTCCCCTGGTGTTGTGGTTTTTCATGGGCGGCGGTAGTCACTTACCATCAGGTGAGCCGTATTCTCGTTTGCCGCCTCTTCTATAAAAAAAAAGCATAAAAATAAAAGGTACGCACCTCTTCATGTGTTCGATGGCAGGGCTCAATTAAAATTAATACTTGGGAGAAGTAACTCGAAATCATTATAACTGTCATAATTATTGTGCACCATCGTCTTACTTCGCCTCCGAAATCTGTACAGGACAAGCGATATCAAAACCTAATGTTTTTGAAAATATAAGTAGTGATGCGGAGAGAGGGTAAAGAGGCGGTGTGGCGAAGGTAGATGGTCCAGACCCCGTAATTTTAACGCAGAACCTTAATAATCTTTCAAAACTTAACTGAATTCGGCGTAGTATACGTGATGCGGTTTCACAATTAGCTTTTACCATGTTGTTGCTGTGTTATATACGTTATAGTTAGCTGTAGTTTCCTGATTGTGTCTTATGGTAAATAGTCTAAAGTCGTGGCAACTTCACAAAATGTGCTCAAAAAAAATTTCTGAACTGATATATATTATATAATGATAACAATTAATATAATAATAATTATAACGAATTAGTTACTTTTGGATCTCGAAAAATTGGGATATTTGGAAACAAATCAATCTTGAGAAACTCATATAAAATAAAAATTAAAAATCATCACATATGTACATGGGCCGTATTGCAATGTTTTATGTACTGAGAGTCAACCCGCTGAAATTACATTACATGTGTTAGTGATTACAGTAATAAGGTAAGGTGTATGTCAACAATGGGTCGTTAAGCCTGAGGAGGAAGCTTATTAACTATTATATTAAATTTACTAACTTTATGTTTAAACAATAAAAACAAATTAAACCAAACAAACTATTATTAGGAGTCTTTACCAATACCCAATACCCTATATCAGGGACGGCGAACCAATGACACGCGTGCCACCGCTGGCATGCGACACAACATCTTGCGCACACAACCGATCAAAAAGTTCACTATGAAGTATTATATATTAATTTTCAACAGTGGTAGAGCCACGCGGCAGCTTTTGCCGTCGCACGGATGGGCCGGCTCGAACCGGGGTGGTACCACGACCTCACAGAATACCAGCGTGAAGTAGAGGTTTACCTCTGCGTTTCGCTTGGTGAGTGCAGGTGGCCGGAGGCCCTTTTTACTTGAAATGAGGCATTCCATTTTAGTCCTCACGGGTGACAACGCATCTGCATTTTGATTCGCAAACGAGGATAGATGTAGATGTCTATGGGCCGCAGCAACCACTTACCATCAGGTGGACTGTGTGCTCGTTTGTCACTCTTATTCTATATAAATATATTACCACGGAATAAATATAGTACAAAAAATATTACAAACGCGAGTGATCATCCTAGGCTACGGTGTGTTGGGGTGCGGTGCGGCGATAATCATGAAGTCAAAATTATTTTACGGCACGTCTATGGCCTCATAAAATATTTATTTAGAGAAATGGCACGTTGATACATAAAGGTTCGCCAACCCTGCCCTTATATAAATCTTTGATATAAATCTGCGTATATAAATATGTATTACAGCCCTATTTATATTTTGTATTTGTAATAATATTTACCTGGTACGCATAACGTTATTAACAACTGATGACTGAATGTAAATATGCCCGATGTTGTAGATACAAATATGACGAAAATCATAATTTCGTTTTCGTCATTAAAATCTCTTATCATGCGGCACAACTGGACGTAAGAATTAGAAATGTCACGTAGAGATCTTCTGGCTGCGAAGAATTGTATTTGAGGAATCACAAGGTATAGTCACGCAAAGTAGAATTTAATCTTATAACCTAGTAGTAAGAAGAAAATAGCAATTTCAGTGTCGTTTAAAAAGTTAAGATTACATTGAAAACTTCAACTGACTATGTGTGCACGTGTTGATGACTATCGATACACTTATGTATTAATACTTTATATTTTAAAACACTTTTTCATGGTGTTTGTTTAGTTCTAATTTAGAAATCGAACAAGATAAAAATTAAACGGCAATCATTATACAAACTGTTTAGCTCCTGGGTGTTCATCAGCTCTCTAAGGCGGTTGTTTATTTGTTTAAACGCAGACTGTAGTCGAATAACAAAACAAGCAAACTGCATGAGAAGGAGAAGAGTCATGCTGTACTCGAAAATAAAAAGTCCATTTAGGCATATTATTATCGCTGGAACAATTTAACTTTCTTAGTATACATAGATAGATTAAGTACTTCGAAATGTTTTATTTGTAACCAACGCACTTCTTTCTATTGTTGGATAAGTATATAATCCTAAATACATAAACTGAGTTATATATGAAGTAAGTACAAGACAAATCACTCCAGCGCTTAAGTTTTTCTCATTAAACTGTTGCGTTAGATCACACCTCATATCTCTGTGCACCTGAAATATTTAACCTTTATTAAAAATGTTTGTTTTTTAATTTGTGTGACAACCGACCTTACAATTGATAAGGGTATACTGCAGTCCATGCACACCTGCATCAAACTTTCAACAATGAAGGCACAAAGTTCCTCAAAGTCTGTAATTGTTCTGGTTCTCATACACTTCAAGCCCGAACAGAAGCAATAGGAACAGCAGTGCAGTATTTAGAGGCAGACATAGAACAGGGTGGTTCCAATCCTGGCGGACTTCTAGGCAAAAAAGGAGTTCTACACCTATACTGTCGGTAGATGTAAGAATTACTTTGTACTAAGTTCGTAATCGGATGATTATTTGATAAAAACTAGCTGTGTCTGCGATATTATATGCACAAACGTGTATGTCCTGCGCATCTTACTAATACATATATGCTTAGGTAGAGGAATCTCTGTTATTTATTAGGTGCAATAACTTCTTATTAAACCTAAATGACAAACATATTACTCCATAGCCCTCTCAAAAATAAAAAAAGGCCCGTGCCCAGTTATAGCATAATATTCTGGGGCAAAAGTTATGAGTATAATATTAAGGCAGCGCTTGCACTACAAAAAATGGCGATCCGTACCATGTTACGTATTCCACAAATTGAGTCGTGTAAGGAACATTTCCGAAATCTTGCCATATTAACGGTCCCCTCTCTGTATATCTTAGTTTCACTTACTTATTTAGTAAAGAACTTTCACAAATATGAATACGAAAAAAGGAAAAAGAGAGAAATGACCCGTCGAAAGATTTAAAAATTTCTATCACACCAACATTGAATGTTGTACGCCGTAGCACAAGATATCAAGCCATTGGACTATTTAATTATTTGCCTACCTCATTTAAAACTATTTATTGCCACCACAAATTTCAAAATAAATTAAAATCATTATTAATTAAAACAAGCTACTACTCAGTTGACGATTAATTAAATGAGAAAAATAAACTTAATGGATGTTAATTTTTATTGTTTATCTACTGTATAATTTATAATATATTATGACATGCAAAATATTTAATTAATTTGTTAAAATATGTTTAAATTTTACCGATTCAAATTTTAATTAAAATAATTGCATGTAAATGTTGGTCTTTATCAATGTAATAAATTTCCAATACTGTATGTAATATTGTTCTATGGAATAAATGACTGACTATGACTACCACAATAATCTAAAAAATATTATTTATATATCTGGGCGGGCTATAACTCCTTGAAGGACCTTTTATTTGATAGGTTGAACTAAAAACTCGCTGTAATTGACAAAACTTGCGTTGCCGGAAGAAAAGTATCTGCATTCGACAAAACGATAGTTGAGGGAGTTCTTTTTAGTTTAATGCTGGAGTTGGTAACACGCAATAGATTTACAAACAGCTAGCCGTGTGAAAATCGGATGATATTGAAGTAACACGACGACGATCACACCGGCCACACTCAGCATCTGACCCTTAGTTTTTTTATAGGATAGGGTGACAAACGAGCACACAGTCCACCTGGTGCTAAGTGGTTGCTGTGGCCCATAGACATCTACATCTATCCTCGTTTGCGAACCAAATGCAGAAGCGTTGTCACCCGTGAGGACTAAGATGGAATGCCTATTTTCCAGTAAAATGGGTCTCCGGTTCTCTACACTCACCATACGAAACACAGCAGTGTTAACCTGCTACTTTACACTGGTATTCTGTGAGAGCGTGGTCCTTCCCCGGTCGAGCCGACCCATTCGTGCTACAACTATACTACTAATATAGCTGCAGCATGGCTCTACCCCGCATAAAAATATACGTATAGTGCCATTATTTGCAACTTTTTACACATATAGTACACTATTTTCACGTAAATAATTTGGTAAGGTTTCCTTGGCATGCCGAAAAATTAGCCTAGCAGCATTTTCTTCCCAACTTTGTACGCGTCACATTGACGTAAAAAAATACTAAATCTTAGCCAGACATCACTTACAACAAATTACTTTAGGTTTAGTGGAGATTAGTGTGCACAAACGTAGACAAACAGAAAAAAGTCTATTTATGGATTTATTTTAAGTATGGATGTGTTGCCAGAAATAAATTATGTGATTTAGAAAATTTATTGCGAAAATGATGGTAAAATAATAAAGCTGAATTAAATAGTTAAGAGATACTATACTGAAACCTTTTCTATTTGCTTCAAATATCGAAAAAATTTTTTCATACGTGTTCGCCCGTTGTATATCCCAAAACCTATGATTATCTTCATCATCATAAATTGACTGATATACGAGATTATAGATGAAATATTAAAAGCCATTAGAGCATCGCTCGTACCATAATTCTGCAAGTCCATGATAAATCCTACAAAACCTGCAACACCTGCAAAAAATCCCTTTAATTAGTTCATATTAATCTTGTTCTTAAATTCCAGATAGACCATACCAAGTAGTAGCGGTGTAAGAATATCCACTACCCTATGTCATCCCGTCCGTTTCATAAGAGGCAACAGAAGGAAATGCAACAGGAGGTGGGCAGCGGTGTCTTCCTGATAACTATTACTAAAAGTAATAAAAAACTGCACTTGCTAACTCACCTGACAAGCGAATGAAATGGCAACTATAGCAAATTTTCTCCAACGAGACAATCTATGGGATAGGTCTATGTTCAGCAGTGGACTTTTGATAGACCTTTTAATTGAATTGAATTACTTAATAAATTTAAGTATTTCACTAGGTGTTAGGAGAGCAGACGCATTAGTATCCATTTCTGCAGCCAAGAAGCAGTACTTGCACTGATGTGTTCCGATCTGAAGAGCACAGAGAGCCAGGATAATTACAGGCTATTTAAAAGTTAAAATTACAGTCTAGAAGGTGACAACGCATCTGAAGCCCTCGTTATTTGAAGTCGACTGGAGGTGTCTTCGGACTGCAGTAGCCACTTATTACCCGATGTTCTGTAGTTAGTACAGGGGTACAGTAGCAGGCGGATCACAGTAACAGATGTCTCGCGCCTTATATTTTTAACGTTTAATATAAATAAGATATACTGCGATATATCGGAAGGCATATTATGTACATATATCGGAATTTTCTGGCATTTCTCATTATCCCCTATTACGGCACCCACTGAACAAAATGGACTGATAGTGACGTAAGTGAAATATAGCACAAGATAATGTAAATTTTAAAGTCAAATTATACCGCGTTGCGCTGAAATGATCCAACTTTTTTCAATTTATTTTCAAGAATGAGTAGGGCTACTGCCAAAAGAAAAATGCATTTATCTTTCCAATCTGAACAACTTTATATATTTGATGCTTGAAACATTTCTGCACAACACAGTCTAATTATAATATTATAATGATACTTACTCAAGACTGTGAAAAGAAGCCAGCCATATAAAACTAATGAGTTAGAAATTCGAGCAAGGTAAAAATTGCCAAGCGGTTTCAAATCTATAGGAGCGACACCGTGAAGGCGAGATAAACGTAACGCCGTATACAAACACCCGCCCACTAAACACGACTCTTCATCGTGAGCCATTTTTCTTTAATTTAGCTTATTATACTTTTTGGGACAATTTCAAGTCCAACGTATAATTACTTAATACGACATTGATTTTGATAATTTGTTGATACTAATAGAATTATATTGAAGGGAATTTAAATTTGAATCATAATATATATATATATATATACGTTCTCTCTGTTATGACTTATGAGCCGCTTCGTCTGAGTGATGTCAGGTCTAAAATGACTGTACATGGAAAATGATCGATTTAAAAAACGGTAACGCCCACCTATAAGGGTGGTTTCACACATTTCCGAGACGTTAAAATCGAGTCAGCGTATTTGATATCCCATCAACCCATGCGGTTTTTTTTTGATCGGCAAAATTTTATCGCTGTACACATTAAATACTCGCGTTATTTACTCCAAGTAATGTCAAATTGCTTGTGTAGACACGAACCCACGACATTTATGTTACGAACTACGAAATAATTGACGTTAACAAGTCTTAACCATAAGCCTACTGTCACTTCTTTCTCTTTTCAATATTTTTTAATTTCTGTCTATTTTATTTTATTTTTTATTTTATATTATTAGGGATAACAACAGCCTTCATTCTGTGATACATAATTCTTATATAATATGTCTTTATATAGGGCCAATAACAGTCATCCACTTTTTACAATTTAGCATGAATCAGAAGTAAGAAAAGAAAAGTAACAAAAACTTTGATCAAAAACAATACTAAGTTTGTCATGGCTGATCTAGGAAAATATATATGCTTTAATAAGATAATATAATATATATACATATATACACATACATATACATACACACACATACACATATATAGACATACATCAACATCTCATATAATCAAATTTATTTAAATACTTATGCATATAGGTTAACATATGTATACAAACATAAAATAAATAAATATACATACAATATACCCACGTACACACACATTACACACATGTACACACATTATATAAAATTCCTTTTATGTCAATTAGCAAATTGGACATCTAAATTGAGATGCTACTACGGATACCCTAAATTGAGATGCTACACGGATACCAACATAAACAATAAAGATTAATGGTCTACTCCTGTCAAAGCATATTAAAAAAAATCTATCGATACTTTATTTAATATAGTTCAGCTTGGCAGCTTGAACATGGATATTTATCATGATGGAGAACAAGCACACAGTCCACTTGATGGTATATGGATGCTGTGACCCATTGACATATAAATCTTTCCGCCCATTAGTTTGTCACCCCTGACGGCTAATATGGAAAGCTTTGTTTCCAGTAATAAGGGTCTCCAGTTCTCTTCACTCACCATATCAGTATAACCTAACAACATTAAGCTGCTATTTTATGCTGGTATTCTTTGAGAGCGTGGTTCTTCCCTGGTCGAGCAATGGGTGCTACAATAATAATATAGCTGCTGCGTGGCTTTACCACGAATTAATAATGATCTTACAATAAAGAATTATCGTATTGGATTTCCTTTTATACGCACAGATAATTTTTTGATACATAAATTTGGTGTCACAAGAGGTTAATGCTAACCAGGGCCATTAAAACTAACCCTATACCATTAATATGTATTTCCATGAAATTTGGTAAGTAGCCGGGAATTACACACAATTACACACGTGGGAACGATTGATACACGTTTATGTGTAAATCGTTAATTCCCAGATAAACAGACGAAATACAGGCTAACATTTTAAATATCACTAATCTGGCTTCGTTATCCTTTACATAGCCACTTAGATTTGTTCTTTACAGAAAATTTTAGAAATTATCACAACTTTTTAATAGGTGTATTATAAATTTTATTAAAATAAAATAAGTAAAGACGCAACCTTAAAACAATATGTAATTATAAAATGTTTATTTTGATAGAACCAATATGACACACACATTGTTATTGATCCAACAATTAAATTCTTATCAGATGTTATAATTTAATGTTAGACTTAAATAAGTATGCGGTACTGCGTAATTTCGAAACGTAATTCTCTATTCAGGTTTTCTTTGTTTATACCATTTTATGATGTTCCTATATGCATAAAGTATGAGTTATCTTAAGTTTCAGTCATGTCAATCATTACAGTTCAGTTAAGATCATGTCTGGTGTAAAATAAAAAGAGCCGAGTGTACAATGATAGCTACATCTGGGTTTGTAATCGATGGTGCATTCGCTCTTGCAAATTTCACGCTTGTGTGGATACACTCCACTACATCTAAAACAGCTCAGCTCCATCTACGTAGCGCCTATCCTACACAATTGGCACTTGTATCATAATCACAGTTTTTAAAGAGTTTAGTTTTAACTAGTTTTTCGTTCGATTTATTGCTAGAACTTCATCTGTAAATGTAAATGATTACCTTTCTACGTTATTGGCGACTGAATAAGCGCTCATCCATACTCCATACTAATATTATAAATCCGAGAGTTTGTGCGTGTGTGCGTGTGTGTATGTTTGTTACCTCATCACGCTCAAACGGCTTGACGGATTTGGATGAAATTCGGTACACAGATAGAATATAACCTGGAATAACACATAGGATACATTTACAATAACGTAAAATAACTTATTCTCGCGGGAAAACACGAAAACTTCGTTTTCAGTGTAAACTGCTGAGCGGAAATGTAAAGAAACAGTTAGAATATGACCCGGAATAACATAAATAGGCTAAGTTTTACTGCGGTATAATACCTCATTCCCACTGGAAAAAACTTCGTCTTTAGGTGAAACTGCTGAGCGGAATTGTTAAAAACAGGTAGAATATGACCCGGAAAACTTTGACAAAGCTACTTTTTACCGCGGTAAAATACTCAATCCCATGGGAAACATAAATACTTCGACAGCAGGTGAAACTGCTGAGCGGAAATATAAAAAAAACAGATAGAATATGACCCGGAAGAACACATTTTAAATTTTTTACCGCGGGAAAGTATCTAATTTTCATTGGAAAACATATATTTAGTAAAAATTATTCTTCTTCCGCGGGAAAACACGATATTTCCGACAGCAAATCGCGTTGATAAACTTTAGTTTAGCCATGCAAACTAGAGGACGCTGTTAATTTCTAAATTGTGGTATCGTTATGTTTTCCTCATTTGCATAAATATTATCAAATTTTTAGTACAATTTAACTAGAAAAAAGAAAATATTCGTTCGTTGTGTCTTTTTGAATTTCATATTTCGTGAGTTTTTCTATCTGATTTTGCGATTGTTATAATTTTCTGATTTTGCTTTCGTTTTGGTTTGGTTAAATACGTATACCTTTTTTGTTTTTGCGGATGGAAAATCATCAAATGACGCCTTTCGCTCTGGGTGGAGCGGAAGGGAGTGTCAGACTTTTACTGACTAAAAACCATCCGTGTTCCTTCAGTGCCCTTACGTTCCGGAGCCGCGGTATCTCTTTCGAACAGCCCGCAGCCCCGGCAGGCGTCGGCCCTTGCGGGCCCCTTCACGCTGCTGACAGCTCTTTGAGGCGCGCGTGGAACAAAACGCGCCGTCGACACGGCCTGTCGTCGTTAGACGGACGGACGGCGAGCTACCCATTGCTCGCCGTCCACAGGCCCGCGCCTACGGTGGCCGGGGGCCTCGACGTAGCCCCCGACGCCCCGGGCGTCTCCCGCGGCGGCCGGGAAGGAAAGCTGCTGCTCTCTCCTTCTCCCGCTCCGTAGCCAGCGTAGCAAACTACGCTGACGCCGGTAGGGAGGTCGGCGCGCAGCACCCAGTCGTAACCGATGTTCCACAGGGGCGGCCCCAGTACCGAACCCTGTGGGACACCGCACGACATCTCTCGCCGGTTCCACTCACCGTTGCGACCGGGGTAGATAGTCCCCGACTATACGACGGAGATAGGTCGGCACCCGGTGATACCGGAGTGCCTCCCTAATGCAGCTCCAGGGCATGGAGTTGAAGGCGTTGGCGATGTCGAGAGACACCGCCAAAACAACCCCCCCTGGCCACTGCATCCCCCGTCGTGAGGGCTCTCACGCGCATGATGGCGTCCACCGTAGAGCGCCTCTTGCGGAAACCAAACTGGTGTTCCGCAAGATCCGGCCCCGTCCCCGCAAGGTGCTCGGCGAGGCGGTTTGCAATGACTCTTTCAAAGAGCTTGCCCACCTCGTCGAGCAGCACCACGGGCCGGTATGCGGACGGAGAGTCCGCAGGGCGCCCCGGCTTCCGAATGAGGACCAGCTTCCCCGTCTTCCAACGAAGCGGGAATTGGCCTCTCTCCAAGCATGCGCTTAGGAGCCCCTCCAGAAATACGTATACCTAAGGTTGGTTTTGGGATTTGGAATAGATAGTAAGATTCTGATTGTTTATTTAATAGTAAGTTAAGAGTATTTAAGTAACATAAAAAATATTAGTAGGTAATCATTTGATTTAAGTTTGATTTAGTTAGTGTATTAATTAAGTTTACGATAATTGGTAGGTTTGGTTGTCATTTCGACATATTAGATTTATTTTGTAGGTAGGTACTGTATTTTTAATTAAAAAACTCGCTATGACTCGCAAACGCAAGTCTAATCTTTCACAGAGCTCACAAAGAGCTCAAGCTATGAACATCAGTGCAAACCGAAGAGCGTAGAATTTCGCAGGCACAGCGACAGAGGGATACTCGATAGGGTGCAATATCAGCGCAGGCTGATGCTCGCCGTCAGCAGAACGCAGAACACATTACCTCTCAGCATGCTGCTGAGACACTAGAGCAGTCTGATGCCCGACGTTTAGATAATGCGGAACGCATGGCCTCAAAGCGTAATTTTTGAGACTGCAGAAGCGGCAGCAACTCGACGTCTAGCAAATGCAGAGAGCATGGCCTCTCAGCGAGCCTCTCAGCGTGCCTCTGAAGCTGCTGAAGAGTCGGCAACACGACGTCTTTTAAATGCACAACGTATGGCTTCTCAACGTGCCTCTGAGACTGCTGAAGAGTCGGCAATACGGCGTTTAGCAAATACAGAGAGCATGGCCTCTCAGTGGGCCTCTCAGCGTGCCTCTGAAACTGCTGAAGAGTCGGCAACACGACTTCTATTAAATGCACTGTGATGATAAAAAAAATAATGTTACGATTTACGTCATAATTGAGATGGGTCATGTTTCTCAACTTTGAAAAATATTGGAGGGTAGGAGTTGGTTACGGACAGCGGAAGGCGGCAGTCGCGATCGCGAGAAGTGGTAATTTTTGTCAGACATTGGAAATTTGATGCACAAAAGTTTACGTACATATTATAGCTGTGTATCAGTTAATTTTGTATTATTTAAATACATATTTTATTCGTGGAACGTTAATTTTAGAGGTGCAACGGGGTAAGTGTTTAATAGTATTTCTTATGTTGTAGTCTAAGTAACTTTGGGATAGTATTCTTAGATTATGCACTTATTTCAGTCTGTGGAAACGCCCATTAAGTTAATTGTGACCATACGCCTTCCTATATCTCTGGCAAAGGGTTATTAGAAAATCTACTTCGTCATAAAAACATGAGGACATAGAGAGATGATACAATATCCTAATTTGATTTGAAACGTCACCGGCAGGCATAGCCTATCGGGATAGCGGCCAAATACATTGGGCGACTTCTTCAAATTCATGCTTCAAACCTCCAAATAAAAATATTGAAATTTATTTTTATGATTTTGCTTTTTCTTTTATTATTTATTAAGTTTGCATTTTTTGAAATGATACTTTATTTATAAGTCTTGTTTACAAAAGTAAAAGAACTAGTGGTAAATTTTATGTTTTATTATATTTCATTTTATTTTTCTAGTTAATGCGTAGCTGTAGAATTAGTTAAAATTTTAGTGCTTACATATCTTAGAGTTAGGATAATTTGTAGTTTTTTTATGCTTAAAACTATTTAGTTAATTGTTTTGTAGTGTTGAGTTGTTGTAGGCTTTTATGTTGCAATTAAATAACTTACACCAAAAATACCGCACATTTGTTTCTTATCTTGCCTGGACCCCGACCCCTAGGGCTTGAGTAAACCCATGACAGCACAGCGTATGGTTTTTCAGCGTGCCTCTGAAACTGCTGAAGAGGCGGACGCGCGACGATTCGCTGTTGCTAAACAACAAGCAGAACGTCGGCAAATATTTGTCAGAAATAACTGGGGAGTTTTCGAAAAGTGTGCTTTCGAATACGATCCCGGATTAGATTACAGTAATCACAGGCAGAAACAAGCGAATTGTCCACTGATTTGCTTAGGGAGCAAAGTTACGACACCGCTGCATTGGGTGCTCAAGTAGCACAAGCTGAACTCTTACCAGAGCAAAAACAAATTTTTAATAAAATTGTGGATCGTGTGGAGAGCGAAGAAGGTGGTTTATATTTTTTTTACGCACCGGGAGGAACAGGCAAAACATTCCTATTGAATTTACTGTTGGTGCAGTTGCGCAAGGACAAGAATGTCGTGCTAGCTGTTGCGTCTTCTGGTATAGCCGCGACCTTGCTAAGTGGAGGAAGAACTGCTCACTCGGTATTCAAGCTACCACTAAACCTCGTAATTGAGGAAACACCAACATGCAATATAAGCAAGAGCAGTGGACGTGGCACTCTATTGCAGAAGTGCAAATTAATCGTGTGGAATTAGTGCACGATGTCACATAAACGTGCGATCGAGGTGCTTCATCGTAGCTTGCAAGATATCCGCGGAAACCGCGTGAATAGAATTTTGGTGCTCTTACTGTCAAAATTATTTTCTGACTTTGCATATTTTTAGCACGCTTTTTTCATGTTCCAGTGGGAAAATACAAATCATTATGTCGCGGGTGAAACCGCGGGGCGGAAAGCTAGTTAACAATATAGAAATTGTGAATTAAAATTTTGATTAATTGAGAAGTAACTTGTATGATTAAATAATTTAGAAATATTTGGAGATCAAGAGTCCGTTAACATAAATTAGGCCAGTGCGGTGAACTCGTCCAACATTTTTTTAGAAATGACGTCTAGCTCTACTTCCTTGTAACGGTTCACTTTTTACAAATACTATAATCACTATCGAATTAGACCCCGAAGTTTGATTTCATTCGAAAACGTGTTTCGAAAATTCGACGGTCCCTAAGTAGAATCCTGTAAATGCAAAACGCAAATTTTACGGTAGAGCGATTTGAAAGTTTAAAACGCGATATATCGAAAACTATTTAAGCTATGAAGCTGAAATTGGACATGCTGTATAATTTTTCGAAATTAGTATGGAAATAATATGTTATTTTACGCCGACATAAATATACGTCTGAAAAACCATTTTGTCATTACGTCGGACTCTATATTTTTCCAAATAATCTTCCATCTACGTAATACTGATATTTATATTGATAAACTATGGTAGGTTTTAATTATGGTATTCAGTTGATTTATAATTTTATTCTCTTTTAAGTATAAATGTTGAGTTACAAAAATAAAATAATGCATTATTTTCTGAAAATGATTTATTTCTACAATTATTATTATTATTTGTTATAATAATTACAAGATGTTGTATGATAGCCACAATTATTATTTAAAATAATATTTAAAAATAATTCTGGTTGTTTTGAAGCTTAGGATAAAATGTTTTTAGTTTTAACTTTTTAAGGACCAATATTTCTGTATGTAATTTTCACTTATCATTTTATAATTTTAAGCACTTTAGTTTTAATTAATTTCTTTAGAATAAATATAAAAAAGTGGTTTCGATTAAGCAATAATCAAAATAAATAAAAATAAAAATAAATCATTTAACTAACAAGAAGGAAAAAATCATATTTCATTACTTTTATTTACAATTTTCCAAATCTGATATTGATAATCTGTCTCGTTCACACAGATATTTCAAGTCATTGTATTTTTGTGTTTGTATGGAAAATCAGTAATTGCCAACAATACAATCAGGATTATCTGAGGTCAAAAGAGAGGGGGAGGACAACTTCGAATTCAGCAACTTGTTCTATCACCGGGAGTGTGACCATCTGCACCAAGGAGGTATCGGATTACATGTCATACAGGTTTATGCACACACCTCAGCACATCCCGATGATAAGGTGAAGGAAATGTATGAGGATATCTCTAAAGTCATGCATTCTACGTATTGTACCCACTATACGGTATTAATGGAAGACTTCAACACAAAACTAGGCACAAGATATAACGGTGAGCTAAACCTTCATGTAGAAAGAGGAAATATTTATGATGACCTCTTTATTCCAGAAGCGGCAACACAATATGGGACTGGTTGAGCCCTGAAGGTTTGATGAAAAAATGAGAATAGAATAGCATATAAGTTATATTTAATTTCTTAGACTGAGTTCATTTTGGCGATTAGACGACAACTGTTCAGTGATGTCTATTAAGATCTATCGCAATGGTGATTCATTTGCAAGGGTGAAAACTGGCAGCGATCACTGGATGGTGAGAGACAAACTGAAACTAAACGTAAAGCCTAAAATATCTAATGAAGTCAACGCTGCGCCCCCTCGTGCTTTAATCCAAAGCCCCGAAAACTTTCAGCTTGAGTTACAAAATGGTTTTCAGTACCTAGAAGACTGCAATTCAGTGGATGATGTGAATAACAAACTCGTGGAAACTGTCCATGCGGTCTGAGCCAACTGAACAAACAAATCTCCAAATGCATGCGGTGGAACTTATGCAAATTCTATACAGCTCGTATTGAATAAGCGATCAAGCTGAACCAGGGCTCTAAAGTCTTTACCAGAGGTCTGTTACCCTAAAAGCCAACTGTCGAGGCTGAAGACCGAATCTGGCAACATAGTTTCTGGAAC
Organism: Parnassius mnemosyne; assembly: GCA_963668995.1. Taxonomy (NCBI): domain Eukaryota; kingdom Metazoa; phylum Arthropoda; class Insecta; order Lepidoptera; family Papilionidae; genus Parnassius; species Parnassius mnemosyne. The sequence continues at coordinate 35,048,943 of CAVLGL010000086.1, forward strand.
ACCTGATATTTTGAGTGCGATTGAGAGTTCTATGGGCAGCTGTATACGTCATCGTTGAAGCCACATGCAAGTGTGTGTAAGAATCTAACAGCAAATCTTATCGAGCACTATTCCGATGACATCCCGGACGCCAGGCTGAGCGAGATTAGTATGACTCCTCAGCACCTTAAAACGGCAAGGCCCCTGGCGAACATGGAATTAGAGCGGAACTTCTGTAAGCGGGTGGAAAACCAGTACTTGAAGCTCTTCAGAAGCTCTTTAATTTCGTATTAATAATTAATAATTCAGATATCTTAAGCGAAGTAGCAGGCGAATTTATTTTGGTAACGCTCTCATTTTTTGGTGCAAGAATCGCCCTTTCACATAACCATTTGTCTTCATGCATGTTGTTCGTTAAATCTGAATAAACGCTCGCAATTAATTCTGAATGACTCTGTATTAAATTACAAAAATCTCTCGTCAATTTAACGCAATCCTCAGCATCCGCTTCCAACCGCCCATCGCCAATTTTTAATAGTGTGTCAGCATAGTTTCCAGCATTGATATCATTATACAAATGCACTCTCATATTCGTAGTAAAACTGAATTTTGTCACCTTGTTCCATAAAATAGACGACTTGAGGCATGCTTTAATTTCATCTGCAGGTGTGCCCTTTTAAATGACAGGTAAAGTTTGGCGAAAGCCAAAAAAGCCAGCCAGTAAAACTAACATTACATAGGTATTGCTGCGCAAATCCTGGAGCGTTCGATTTAGTGCTTCTACAGCTTTTTTATGCGACATTGTACTTTCGTCCCACACCAAAAGTTTGCATGGTCGTAGCATTATACCTCGTGCACTATTTTTGCTAAAGTTGCAGATCGGCGATTCTTCCTGGGCTAGATTAAGAGGGAGTTTTAAAACAGAATGTGCAGTGCGGCCCCCAGTTAGCAGCGTGGCGGCTATACCGGAGGAAGCTACGGCCACAGCAATGTTTTTATCTTTCCGTACTTGCACTAGTAATAAATTTAACAAAAATGTCTTCCCAGTTGTTCCAGAGGCATCTAAGAAGAAAAGTGCACCATTTCCTGATTCAATTTGTCCTAATACTTTGTCAAAATCTCGTTTTTGTTCGGGAAGCAAGCGGGGTACAAATTCGGCTACTTGCTGCTGCAAAGCTGGTATATCGTAGTTTGTTTCACGTATAATTTCATCACTTAGTTCATTTTCGGTTGTTTGCTGAAGGCTTATCATTCCAAAGTCACTTAATTACTTGCCTACCATTGCCATTACTTTATCTTCAATTTTTCCAAGTTGCTTCATTATAAATGTGTTCATTGTATGTCATGTTTGCGTGTGTCTGCTGTAACCTTCGCAAAATATCTTCCGCCATGTACGCTTTATATTTGTCCCACAATTCATGCGCATTAGATAGCCCGAAGATGATATGAGAGTTGCATAAAGATCCCTAATTTTGGCTGTTGACTGGCACTGCACAGCTTCCTCCATGGTTTCATCCCAGTGATTCTCGTTTTCTAAAAGATGCAAAGCTTCACATGCTTCTCTATAAGTTGCGCATTCCTGACCGTTGACAGTTTTAAGGTCTTTATATCCTGTAGGATCCCGAACATGGTGCAGCAGCAATCGTAAACAGAAACATTTAAAATTTGTTACATGGACGGTATACACACGACCAAGGGCATCTGATGACTATACTTTTTTTTCGTGTTAGAGTCATGCTGCAGCTATATTAGAAGTATAGTTGTAGCACGAATGGGTCGGCTCGATCGGGGATGAACCACGCTCTCACAGAAAACCAGTGTAAAATAGCAGCTTAACGCTGCTGTGTTTCGTATGGTGAGTGTAGAGAACCGGAGACCCCTTTTACTGGCAAAGAGGCATTCCATCTTAGTCCTCACGGGTGACAGCGCATCTGTATCTTGAGTCTTTATTGAGGATATATGTAGATGTTTATGCGTCACAGTAACCACTTACCATTAGGTGGACTGTGTGCTCGTTTGTCACCCTATCCTATAAAAAAAAAAACACCGGGCCAATTTGCAACAGGCGCGCCTTTAATACAGCGTTTCCACTCCTTCCTGGATGTGTTCCAAGTATAATAGCGGGGACTTCAGAATATAACAACGTTTTTGCAAAGGGGTCGGTTTGACAAAGTTGAAAGAAGGCTGTTAGTGTAGTTTTTGGCGGTGATGCAATTCATTCTTGGAAATTTCTTTCGGTGAAATATACACGCACTCCATTTTCTAAGTGCACAGCAAGGTGAGTAACTGTTGGGTACCTTTCATGTAAAGGGAAACCAAGGAGACCAAGGAGACGCCACGCTGCCTCGTTACCTTGACATAACGCCCTGCTTGAAAGGTCTGTACTTCATTAACGGGATTAACCTCACCTTCACTCCTGAGATTAAATATTGCTTGGTCGCTTCCTTTATTTATGTATTTACAGATATACTTGATTGTGCGGACAGAGCTACATGCTTCTACATTAATGTGGGTATTAAACATTTTACATAGAATGGGCGAATACGGGACATTCCAGCTGTTATCTAAGGTTTCGAACGCTCCAGAGCGAGATTTGATTGTAACTTTCCTGCCACCATCTTCGGGAGCTCTGCGTCTGTATAAAGGGTAGCCATTGTCATTGTGCACTGTTTTTTTTAATAGCTGTTTAGGGAATTTCTTTGTACATTTTCCTTCTTTCATACATGGCGATATTGAATTTCGTGCTCCAAATGGACTGTGAATCATATTTCGGACGATGGTATCATACAATTCTTTATCTTGCTCAGGATCCGGAATCTCGGCGCTTATTATGTCGTCTATTTGGCTGGGCCGCAACTTCTCTTTAAGCCATATTGGAATGTGGGCATGCGGTAATCCTCTTTTTTGCCATTCAATTGAATACATGAAGCACTGCACCTCTCCGAATATTTTCCCTTTGTTAATTACATACATTAATTTTTGTACTTTTAATCTAAATACTCTAGCAACTAAATCGTGTCTGTCAGTACTTTTTTGGCCCGGCATTAGCTACTCGGTTATTTCTTTCCATGTGGGATTGCAAGTAAAAGTAACAAAAAGATCAGTTCTTCCGTAAGTTCGTACATAGGCGAATGCGTCTTGTGTGTACTCATGTAGGTAGCGGGGACTGTTAACGAATGATGAGGGCAGAATTACCATTTTACCTAAATCTCTGGGGTTTACATTGGCGTCGCTAGAAACTACATCTTGTAAATGTATATAATTCTCAACGCGCAGCTTTTTTTGATTTAAAGATATATAACGGAGTTGCGTGGATTCCTTATGACTACTTTTAACATATAATATCGTCGCGCGCTGCGTAACGATCGAGACGCTAAGCTAATCTAATAAATATATAGAATAAAAATTAAAAACTGGTGATAAACTTCAAGTTTCGTCCTCAAACATACATAGTGTTATAGTACAAGTAATACGTAACATAATGATACTTAAATCTGTGTGAAGTGCTTAGTTTATTTGTGTTAAAATCAAAATAACTTGTATGTTCGTGCGGTACTCCTCAATTATTATCAAGTTATAAAGTCATAACTTGAACTTTGGACCCTTTAATACCTCGTACAAACATATACGCTTATGAGTATTAGAGACGAAATTAAAAATACGTTAAGCGACATCCAATCAGAAATTAAGTCTCTCCGAGAGGAGCATGCCACCCTGAGACAAAATGTTTCTAATATAAACATTGAATTATCATCCCTTCAAAACTCCATTCAATTTCAATCTGACGAACATGGTACTCTGAAACAAATATTCGATGAAATCGCACGTGTTGCTAGCGAACAGACCACATCAGCAACTGCAAGACTACAGTATAGAAATCTGCAACGTACCCGAGCGTAGAAATGAAAACCTCATAGGTATCATCGAAGCCATGGGAACAGCAATCCGCTTCCCCATTTCAAAGGCAGACTTAGTGTCGATACATCGGGTTCCTCACGCACACAGCAAAAATGATTGACCTAAAAACATCATTGCTAAATTCAGCACACGTATACAGAGGGACAATAGAATTGATGCATATCGTAAAGCAAAATCACTGAGGTCTGATCAGCTCGGCATTCAGGGCTAATCTACCACTATATATTTGAATGAACATCTTATACTACAGAAGAAACAGTTATTTCGTAAATGTCGGGAGGTTGCAAAGGAACTACACTACAAGTATTCCTGGATCAGAAACTCCGCCATTCTTGTTAGAGAAAAAGACGACAGTCCAGCACTGGTCATCCGAGGAGAAGAAGACCTCAAAAAACTTCGAATCACTAAAAAGTAGTGACTGTACTAATTCGATAAGTCTAGTCATAATTATATTTATAACGTTTTATTATCTTTTTGTGTATATGATCAATTTCATCATCTGCACTGACGGCTGTTTTCTCAATACTTGCTTAAAAGATCGACTGTTCGACTTGCCCATCTGTTTGAGCAATCAGGAATATTTCCCACTATTTTTATTTCTCAATCTTAAAATTATAACAAAATCTTTTTCTCATCATATACTAACCATTACTATCTGGCTTTCTACTGTACAATAAGGCACAAATATATGCTACAAATAGCTTGTGTTCACAATCAACACTATCTTAGCAAAATGAACATAGTACAATGCTCTTTTTTTTTAAATGAATAACACGACTCAAACAAATCACCTTACTATTTATTATCAAAATTGTAGAGGTATAAGAACCAAATTAAACGCACTTTACATGAATATATTATCTAATAATTACGATGTTATTGTACTTACTGAGACCTGGCTGCTTCCAGACATTGCCAATTTTGAATTTATAGATCAGAGGTACGTAGTTTACAGATGTGATAGAGACCGCACAGCTACCAACAAACAGTATGGTGGTGGTGTTTTGGTGACGGTGCAGCGTGGACTGAGACCTGCCATGTTTAATACCTCAAACCCGGATAAATCTCTGCACCCTAAGCATCTTGAATGCATGCTGGTCGAAATTCCTAGTACAAGCCAAATTAGGAAACAAGAAATTAGTGCAGCGTATGTTCCGCCTCGCAGCTCCCCGGATATATATGAAAAACACATTGACCTGTTGCTTGATTGCCTTAATAACCCCCTTATTGATGGCTTTTATGTGATTGGTGATTATAATATTCCTGATATGACATGGGTTCCATCATCATCCTTTACCTCTACTTCTGAATATTGCGACCAACCTTTACCGTTGAATGGATCTGGATCCGCCTACACACATTCCTTATTATTGAACTTTATGGCATTTCTAAATGCATCCCAATATAATGGATTCTTTAATTGTAATGATAAACTACTGGACCTTTTCATCTCTAACACCTCATCTACTATTATAGCCTCATCGGAGCCACTACTTCCTCCTGATTCACATCATCCACCTTTTATTGCGATTACTGAGATGCATCAGACGTATAAACCAATGAAACGGCGCCCTCTAACCAAGTATATTTTCCATAAAGCAGATTTTGACCTCATTAATTCCAAGCTTGAAAACACAAATTGGACGGAACTACTGCAAAAGCTTCCATCTGAAGCCTGCATTGAAACATTTCATAAGACCATAGATGACATCATACAACAACATGCACCACGTTCTAGTTCTCGCTCCGGAGGATTTCCTGTCTGGTTTTCACGTCCTCTGATTAAAACATTTAAATGTAAACAAAAAGCCTGGACTAAGTGGAAGAAATATAAAAACCCAAGTGACTACGTACAATTTTCCCAATATAGAAATACCTTCAAGATCCAATGCAAACAGTGCTATCGTAGGTATATGAACACTGTAGAAGAAAATATAACTAAAAATATTTTATATTTTTAGTTATATTTCAGTTACATTTTTGGACCTATGTATCGAGTTGTAAAACTGAGACTAAAATCCCGTCTACTTTACATTACCACAACCTTAAATCTAGCGACCCCGAGACGGTCTGTAACATGTTCTCTGACTTCTTTCAATCGGTATTTGAACACTCTTCCCCTTCTCTTTCGCATTGGCAGCCTCCATCCTGTACCTCAAGTCACGATATTTTAATTTCTAATCTTTACTTCACTGAAACTGAAATTCTAAATGAACTCAAAAATTTAGATACTACCAAGGGTCCTGGTCCAGATGGCCTTCCCCCACTCTTTTTCAAACAAACTGCTGAAAATATGTGTAAGCCTTTGCATATTATCTATAATAAGTGTTTGTCAGAGAGTGTTTTCCTAGGAAGTGGAAACACGCAAATATAACTCCAGTTCATAAAAGTGGGTCAAAACATGATGTTGAACAGTATCGCCCCATCTCTATTCTCTCCATCTTGCCGAAGGTCCTCGAAAAATTAGTTCACAACCAAATTTACCGGATTCTACATAAGGTTATCATTGAAGAACAACATGGTTTCGTTAAACATAGATCTACTACTAGTAATCTATTAACCTTTACGAATAATTTATTTGAAAGAATTGATGACGGCTTTCAAGTAGATGCTGTATATACAGATTTTAAGAAAGCTTTCGACAAGGTGGATCATGAGATTCTTCTTAACGAGATTGCATTCAACGGTATTCGTGGTAATTTGCTGCGCTGGTTCGCATCCTATATTCAAAACCGTACCCAAAAAGTTGTAGTAAATGGATATCAGTCAAGAGACGTTTTGGTTACATCTGGCGTTCCTCAAGGATCCATTCTTGGACCAATGTTATTTATTATTTTTATTAATGATATAGACAAATGTTTCCTTAACTCCAATTTTCTATTATATACCGATGACCTTAAAGCATACAAAACTATTAAAGACATAGATGACTGTATATCTTTCCAAAGCGACCTTGATAGATTGACAACATATTGCAACAACAATAAATTACAATTGAACATTCCATAATGTCAATACAATGTTGACGTTCTGCCTATTCAAGACGCCTTTCCTGACTTTGTGAAGGTGTTTCGGAAGCTATTAAAGCAGCCTGACGCTCTGTCTGTTCAAGACGCCTTTGCTGACATTGAGGAGGTGTCTCAGATGCTCTAAAAACAGCCTGACGCTCTGCTTGTGCTTGCCTTCTCAGTTCAGCATCTTCTAATGATTCTAGCGATCGAGCTAATCTTTTCGCTTGTCTTTGAGAAGATACTGTTGAAAGGCTTGACTTACGTTTGCGAGGCATTATGAAGTAACAAAAAACCTATTTATAAAAAAAAACGTTAAAAAACCTAAAAGGAATTAAATTCCTTTTAAATATTTTTTTAAAAGCAAATCCAAAATATATAAAAGGAATAAATATTCCTTTTAAATATTTTTTTAAAATCAAAAGAACAAAACCAATTCAAGACACAACACGAATCCGAAAACAATAGCCAAAAAAAATCGAATCAACTTAAACCAAATCACAAAACAAATCGCAGAAAACCGAAATCAAAAGCAGTAGTCAATATAAATATAACCAACGAAAAAAGAAGTGTATAGGTACCGTATACACTATCTATACTATTAATATTCCTTTGAAATATTGTTAAACAACCTATCACAACGAAAACCAATTCACGATTCTAAATAAACAAAATCCAAAATCAAAGCCAGCGCCTAAATATGTATAAAGGAAAGGAATACCAACCAAATTAACAAAACCGATCCAAGAAAATACACGAATGCGAAAATGAAAGCCAATATAAATCCATTCAACCTTAACCAAATCACAAAGCAAATAACAAACAACCGAAATCGAAAGCAGGTAGTCGAATAAGCTACGAAATAGAAACAATTTAAGCGTATAGATACCGTATGCACTATAAGTTGACGCGCGGCTCAACGGCGGGAGTTAAGTACATGGCAGGGAACATTTCGTTACCGCGTTTTAAAAACCTAGTAACGACATCTAGCGGAATCAATTTAAACTATGTATACGTTAGTTAATAAGAACTCTCAAAAAATATTTTTCTTATAATTTTGCACAATTTTTCTTATTGTAATACCGATTCATTCATAACCACATATAAGAACTGTATTCATTTCCGTTCAATAAATATTACTAAGGCTTATTAATAAGGCTTACTAAGAGCTGTTTCTACCACAGTTAAGTAATAATTAAGGGTGAAAGCGTGACAGGTGGTGATAGTTTTTCTGATCCATACTTATAATCACGCCTGTAACCATTGCGGGGTAGGCAGAGCATCAACGGATTATTTAATATCGTCTGCGAGGTTATCGCCTATTCTGTGAATTACAATGCACCAAAACGTTTGAAGAAAGTCAGCTGGTGAATTTTATGTTTTCATCGCTTTCTTCCCGGTCCTGCGTGGAAAAATACAGATCCATACATTTTTTATCTTAATTTTGGTAAAAACACATAATAATCCAGATATTCTGACCTTCTGTGTTCGTCCATCGTACCGTCGTCAGTCTTGTGGAATTACGGTGGCGCCACCTAGCTGAATTTAATGAAAGAAGGACAAACTTTTGCAACATATTCAATTTTCCCACGGGAATGAGATGTTTTTCCGCGGAAAAAAGTAACTTATGTCACTCTACAGCCACCGAACTATCCCCATACAAAAAATCATGCCATGCCGACGCTCTGTTGCGACGTGAAAGAAGGACAAACAAACAAACACACTTTTGCATTTAAAATGTTAGTATATTAGTATGGATAAAGTGATTGGACTACGTTTTATCAATTAACCATTGGTAAAAATTAAAACAGGAATTTTACAATTGTGTTTACAAGAAAAATTATTAGTTGAACCTTGCAGCTTGTTCATTATTTTTATTATAAATACTTATAAATGTATATATTATTAATAAATAGTTCCCATAATATTTTGTATTATTTTTTAATTTGCTCTTTCTGCAATGTTCTACGCTCTATAGAAAATGTGGCGTATGACATGTCTGACAATCTCTCGAACGTTTTATCTAGATACAAAGATGTTGTACGTTTTCGTCGCCTCCACGTTATATTTTTGTCAGCATAAGGTACCCTTCTGTATCTGAAACGAATATGAATATTGCTACAAAGTAAATTAATAGGCTATACAAGTCCCTCTACTGGGCACAGGACTCTTTTTTATTTATGAGAGCGTTTTAGGGCAAGGAAATGCCCGCCGCGCTGCCCCAATGCGTGTTGATGAAAATTGAAATTACAAATTTCATTCGTACTGTCGGGGATCAAACCCGGGAAAAATTTACAGCTAACGCTTTGACCCAGCTCTACTAATACGACACAAATAAATACGATTTAACATATATAATAAAAAACTCTTACGTACTTGAAACTTGAACACTTAATAGCTCGTGACGCCTACCAGACAAAGCTACAGCACAATGTAATTGAAGATGCGTAACCGCGACATAATTCTCAGTAATGCGCAAGCATAACAGGCAGTATGTTACTTATATAATTGTCATCTCTGCAGTCTATTAATCTTTGCACTTTTATAAGTAATATAGAACGTAGTTGCTAGACGGTGTTGACGTCGGCTAAAATCTCTGCGATCGCCGTTTCGTCAAGGTCATTCAGGTTAGTTAAAGCCTTAAAACAATATTCTTATAGAACATGCTAGTTTTAGTACGCAACGCTCTGACGTTTTGGTAATAAATTCGCAATTTATTATCTATCTTTAAACACTATAATATGATAATTTAGATAGGTAACTCCAAGAATAATATAATAGTTCCGTATACTATCATTACATAACTTTAAATTGTTAGGGTTACAAAAGAAATCAATAAAAGCGGTACCACTACTGTAAAGAACAACAAAGCCGGCCAATGCGCAAAAACGAAAACAAAGTATCAATGAACGTTGACTCCAACCCAAACAAGGGTAATAATATGCACGTCTTTGTACTTTTTTATTATTATGTGAAAAAAAAGTTCCTATTTTATTTTGGATAAATCATTTGTCGAGTTAATATGTAGCACAGGACTACTGTTACTTTGACGCACCATAATAGTAAAGTTTCTTACCCACACAAATTTGTAATTGCAGTCTTTAGCTTTAGATTTTGCCTTTTGAAGCAGTATTTTATTAGATGCAGTTAAATGATCGTTGAAGAAGACATAAGAGCTGTAGCCTGAAAACCCGTTATGTCGCTAGCTTTCAAGTTTTTCAGCTGACGCACCCTGCACAGAAACTCATCGTTAAAGTAACAAGATATGAAACGCACAATTATACGTTTGGGCTTTTTATTATATTTTGATAAGGATGCAACACGGGTTACGAAATCCATATCAGCGGGGGCGTTAAATATTATGTTTGTGTAACTATGCAAATATGTAATGCTGTGCAATGCAAGATTAAATGCTGTTAAGGAGTACCACTCAAATATTGAGATTGTAGGATGCAAAATAAAACACTGTTAACTGTAACGCCTTGCGAATGGTACTGAGTTTATTATAAAAGAAAACATAATATGTACAGTGCATTAAAATGACGTCAAACACGAACCCGCGCTCCAATTACGCTAACATATAAAAATGTACGGGTTTACTCGTACATATTATATCAGCTTTTTTGCCAAGTTTTCTATAATTGTAATCAAGTTCTCATTTTTATTTTCAGAAACCACACAAATTTTAATATTTGAACGTATGGCCCACTGATCTCTTGTATTATTCTCACTCTCCAGTTTATTAAATGAAGTCTTCAATTAAGTCATATCAGCCGATATAACATCCATGAATTTTAAAGATTTTTCTTGGTTGACCAACCAAAGGTCAACCAAGAAAAATCTTTAAAATTCATATTTATTGTTAATAAACGAAACTGATTTCTTAAGGTCCAGTTGTTTGTATCAATAATTGAAAAATAATAGCTGTTTGCCGGGTCCATACAACTGTGATGAAACGCTCCACCACAATGGGTGCATAACATAGTCGATTCATCGTCCATCGATCCCTCGCAGCAGGAGTACAGTGTCATACAAAATCAATACTAAAACCTCGCAAAAGGCACAAACTTTCAGTGAATATCCTTTACTAAACAACTTTCATACGTCGTAGTCTCTCAGCGACAACTCGTATAGATGCGCATATGATATACAAAACGAAAACAAAAACGAAAAAAGGGGTACTGTCATATATTTTTTTAGTTGTGTATGTTCAAAGAACGTAAAGTAGTATAAGTCTTTTCATTTAATGTGATGACTTTATCTTCACCTCGTTTAAACATCTGAAAAACAATAACGCTAAACAACCTAAGTGATATTTAATCGATTTTGTTATTACGTCGAACTCTATATTTTTCCAAATGTTCTTCTACCAAATACTGATACTTACATTGATAAGCTATTGTCGGTTTTAATTATAGTATTGAGTTCATATTTCATTTTATTGCCTTTTGAGTAAATGTTGAGTTATAAAAATAAAATACAACAGTACTTTCTGAAAATGATTTATTTCTACCAATATTATGATTATTATTATAATGTGTTTTGTTAAAGCCACAATTATTATTTAGAATAATATTTAAAAATAATTCTTGTCGTTTTGTA